>JAJOOE010001475.1:0-120053 GCA_036250405.1 Solanum raphanifolium | reverse complement strand
GTCCGGCTACGTGTGTATAATTTACTAACCCTTACCTTTACCTCATATTAGACATCATAATCGATGTTTGGCTTAGTTATTACTTCGCACCAATCGACACTAGCCTATTAGATAGTATCACACTAAATCTATGTTGATAATTCTTTTCTTGTTGATTACCTCCTTGGTCCGGCAAGTAGCAACAAGGCTAGTTCTAACGCGTGCACTCGTTAAAAATACTTCTAAACGAAAGAATTATCAATGTATGCAAGACACTATTCAAGAATTGCTTAGTTATTATTCATACTTTGTTAATCGTTTATGGTTCCCACAACCCTAATTATGAAAGTTAGCTACTCATTATCTCAAAAAAACACAATCAAAATTTATTAAAATAAATATGCTTGTGTTAATCATAAAAAGTTAAGAACAATAGCTAAACTATCTTTTATTAATCACGAATACAAATAAATAATAAAGGAGAAGAAAGAATAAACCACAATTCTCCGGCCTCCACGGTGGCTCTTCCAAAGTTCCTAAGCTAGAAGAAAATTTATATTGTGTCTTGTATCTTGGTTCTTGGCCTCCTCTCCCAAAAGAATAATTTTTCATGCCCTATTTATAGATATAGAAACCCTAAATAAAATAATTGAGTCCATCTTAAATTAGGAAATCAAAACCAAAAGGAATTGAATTCCTTTTTATTTTCGGTGAAGCTGTCCGCGTCAATTTTCTTTTGCTGTTGTAGCCTTCCATTGTGAGACGTCTACAGTAGAGGTAAATTGAAAATTTCCAATTGCAGCCGCCTTTCCTTATATACATAAATATATTATTTTATTCAATTTAATCCATTAAGCTGCTTGCTTGATTTCCTTCTTCAACCTTCTATCTTTAATTCGTTTTAGCTCCAAACTTCTTCATTTTTCCACCAATTTAATCCTACAAATAAAATATACCATTTAGCACAATTCATAAAATTTATGCTCATAAAGGACATATATAAATAATAAATGTGAGGAAATAATGATTAAAAATATGTATTTTTAGTCTCACATCAGGTTTCCCTTGCCATCAAATTGTTGTAGCTTTGGTGGTTGATAGTTTGTCGGCATTGATAGACAATGAATCTGTCTGGCATATGTCTTGGAGTAATACAAGGAACTTTGTGGTGTAACTCCATATTGAGCCCTGATAGTGTTTGTTATCATGTCTTGCAACTGGTTGACAGATAGCGCTGCAACTGAAGCAATTTGTTTCTCATTTTGAAATCTTGACTTCGCTAGAGATTCCTCAACTTCCTTGTTTCATTGATCAAAACCAGGTGGACAACTGGGGACATGACTTGACTCTCTAGGTTTGAAGGCCTCCAACTTGTCCATAACTTGAGCAATATGAAGAGTTTTGTCATCAACGGATTTCTTCAAGGCCTCAATGGTTTGCTCCATCATCACAAACTTTTCATCCATGTAAGTTGAGTCAGCCATTAAAGCATTGACATTCATTGAAGTTGGAGGATCCATTGAATCTTCAGATTCATAAAAGTTGGAGCCAATTTGATAAAATCCTCCAAAGAACACGGATGTAAGATTGCCCCTAGGTGTTGCAGTTACGACCATCGTATGAGAGTTGTTTTTTTTCATCGTCTCCAAAGAAGTGAAGTATTCAGATCCATCTAGCCCACTGTTCTTGAACCAACATCGATTAATTGGGCCAACATGACTGAGATGAGCAGATACAACACCAATGGAGTCTTTGTATGAAAAATCACTACTCTTTCTAAAGGCCATTGCACTAGTTAACTTTGTAGATTTTTGTTTGCAAGAGAAAGATATGAAGAGTAGAATCGGTCCCACTGGGTGTGCCAAATGTGTTCCCATCAGATTTTCTTAAGCACTGAAAATAGACTGCAATCAAAAGAAATAAAAGAAAAAAATGTGATTTTTATTGATGAATCATTGTGAGTAGAATTATGTTGTTCTCTTGATTCTCTCTCCTGAGCTTCTCCAATATTGGAGGGACTTCAATAACGTACTTCTCGAATTTTTTGATGATGTAGACCTCATTGAGATGTTTTTGTTCTCCAAGAATGTCCGAAAGCGCTTCGTCATTTCAGGTTGATCTCCGGGAAGAACTCCATTGATCACTCCTTCGAAGAATTATGTAGTTGATGCAGCTTTCTCCAATTGCAGAATGCTTGTTGAAGAGTTTCTTAATGCCCTAGAATGTTATGTCTATCCCCTATTTATAGTTGTAGGGATGGACAAGGTTGCTTGTGATTGGCCAAAGGATGTCATTTTGACACTTGGCGGATTGTGATTGGTTTTTGCATTTAACTAGGACTACCACCTCATTTAGACACGTGGCATCACCTTGTTGGTTTTGGATGCCTAGTCACTGTGACACGTGGCATCACCTTGTTGGTTTTGGATGCCTAGTCACTGTGACACGTGGCATGAGTTTTAGGCTTTAAGGTGAAATGGACCCTGGATTTGAATTTAATAAGATGGACTTATTTATTTGTAAAGCCCAAATTAATCATTCACCCAAAATGAACATGGATTTAATTAAAAAAAAATTTATGAATTTGATCCAATACAATTTATGTGTCTACAAATGCCCCTTACTTCAAAACTTGTCGACGTGTAGGCTTGCCGAAGTTTTGCGACCAAACTTGAAGTATTCATGAATGTGTTTTCATTTTTTGAGACATGTCAACGTGTAGGCTTGCCAAATTTGATGATGAGAGTTGAAGTCTTCATGAATGTGGTTTCCTTTTTTTGAGACTTGTCAACATTTAGGCTTGCCAAATTTGATGACGAGAGTTGAGTTCTTCATGAATGTGTTTTCCTTTTTTGAGACTTGTCAATGTGTAGGCTTGCCGACTTTGACAACGAGAGTTGATGTCTTCATGAGTCCAACGATATCACTCTTAAGACATTTGCTTGACCCCCTTTCTTGCGATGAAACAAGTTGCATAGTAAGGTCATGTGCAACTCCATTTTGATGTGCTCCTAAGGACTTTTGTTATTTTAATTCACCCAAGGGACAATATGGAGGAATCTCTGTCGAGAGGGAAAAGCAACAAATTTCCATAAGCGCTGAAAATTGGTTGCAAGAAAAATAAATAGAGGAAAAATATGTGATTTCTATTGATGAATCGTTGCGAGTACAATTTTGTTGTTCTCTTGATTCTCTCTCCTAAGCTTCTCCAAGATTCGAGGTCTTTCAGTAGCATACTTCTCGAATTATTGGATGATGTAGACCTCCTTGAGATGTTGTTGATCTCTGGGAACGTCGAAAAGCACTTCGTCGTTTTAAGTCGATCTCTGAGAAGAACTCTGTTGATCACTCCTCTGAAGAGCTATGTAGTTGATGTAGCTTTCTCCAATTGCAGAATGATTATTGAAGAATTTTCTAGATGCCCCCAAAATGTTATGTCCATCCCTTATTTATAGTTGTAGGGGGTGGACAAGGTTGCATATGATTTGCCAAAGGATGTCATTTTGACACTTGGCATGTTGTGATTGGTTCTTTCTTTTGACTGGGACTACCATCTCATTTGGACACGTGGCGTAACCTTGTTGGTCTTGGATGCCTAGTCACTGTGACATGTGGCATGTGTTTGGGCTTCAAGGTGAAATGGACCTTGGATTTGAATTTAATAAAATTGCTTTACTTATTTGTAAAGCCCAAATTAATCATTTAGCCCCAATGAGTATGGATTTAATTCAAATTCTATATGAGTTTTAATCCAATAAAATTTATGTGTCTACAAATGCCTCTTACTTCGAGACTTGTCGAAGTGCAGGCTTGTCGAAGTTTGGCGACAAGACTTGAAGTACTCATGAATGTGTTTTCATTTTTTCGAGACTTCTCTATGTGTACGCTTACCGAATTTGATGACAAGTGTTGAAGTCTTCGTGAATGGATTTTCATTTATTGAGACTTCAAGAGTATTTGTTTCTTGTCGTCGTATTCTAACTGGGCCACTACAAGTGATTTTCTTGTAGTGATCTCAATTTTTTTAAACAGTTTTGCTCGTCAACAACGTGGACCCTCTTTATTGATTTCCAATAGATGGGTCTAGTAAGTGGTAACACTCCATGCAGGGTGTGAGAAAAACAAGAAGATTGATTGGAATTTTAAGTCAAACGAAAAAAATATTAACTTTCCTTTGGCGTCCAAGTCAATAAGGATATTCTTCTTTCCTTAACTCTTTGGTTCATCCTTTTATATTGGTGTGGCTTCAAAATGGATAATAAATATCTCAACCCAAATCAGATTTTGTTCTTCCAAATTCACCTTATTATGTCTTGTGGAAGGATTATAAATCTTTCACAAAAATCCCTATATAATCCTCTCCAATACATAAAGAGTTTCATCAAACAAAATTTTAGACGCTGCAAAAAACAAGTTATCCGAGTATATTTAACTGTTCAGTTGCGACGTCGGTTGTTTTTTATTAAATCGAGAGACGTAGCCTCCATCATATCTCGAAAGAAATTTCAAGCAAAGTACTCTTGCTACTTTCTCAGGTAACTTAGAATCTTGTTTAGCAGTAACCCATTTTGATGGTTCAGCTTTGCGTGCCTGTAGTGTAAAATTCATATCTAGCTGTAGAAAAATGGAATTGCAAGCTGTTTGATTTTTTGAAAACTAGAAACACGGGGATATAACATAGAAAGAGAAATTGCAGCCAAACTTTTAATCCATTGCTACAGTTTTATCTTCAATGTTGAACCTGCCACTGATTGACAGATTTGCGCGTCTGTAGTATAAAATTCATTTCTAATTATAAAAAAATCAAAATCGCAAGCTGTTTGATTTTCCAAAACTAGAAACATGGAACTATGACATATAAAATATTTGTAGCCAAATTCCTCTTCAATTGCTACAGTTTTGATCTTCAAGGTTGAACACGTTTTTTATTGAAAGATTTACGTGTCCGTAGTGTAAAATTCATTTCTAATTGTAGAACAATTGAAATCGCAGACCGTTTGATTTTTCCAAAACTAGAAACATGGAACTACGACTTATAAAATATTTGTAGCCAAATTACTTTTCAGTTGACACAGTTTTAATTTTCAAGGTTGAACTCATTTCTGATGGTGAGATCTTTTTGTTTTTTGACTACTCCAATTGTGTTTTCGCCAATGTAACCATTTTTTTTCAGAGCCACGTTGTGCAATCTTGATTTCCAGCAGCGACAATGGACTTTAGTGACCGATATGCACCATACCCTTGCCTTGAGATCATGGAGAATAAGCAACATTCGCGCTCCAAAGTTCTCACCTTGAAAGTTCATCATCCAGTGATCGGCCCCTTCCCACTTGTTAAAAAGATGTTGTACACTTCTCATCATCTCCCAGAGTGATCGTCAACGGAAACGAAGGATGTTATAGACAATTTCTCCAGCAATGTCACAACTGAGAAAGTTCTCCTCTTGAAGTGTTCCACTCATCAAAATGTTGTTGTTGCCATCCCTCCTCGTCATGCTGAACATCTTAGCAATTTTTGTGTTCCTTCTTCTAGGTTACGTTTGGTGTGGTTCGAAAAACGTTTGGCTATTGGGAGTGGGTAAAAGATGTGTTTGCCCACTGCTAGGAGCCTTTGGATAACATCAAGACTTATCATGCTATCATTGCTTCAATGTTCACATACGACCATAACGAAAATGTTCTCCAGGCCTTTTGCAAGAACTGGCGTCCATCCACCTATACGGTCTCTACCTTTGTTGGAGAGTTATCTATTTCTTTATGAGATTTGAGAACCATTAGAGGCCTTCATGTTCATGGTTCCTTTTATGATGAAGTTATACCCTCGGCTAAGGAGTTGACACATATAGATGATCAAGGGAAGTCTTTTCTCCCAAGAAGCTGCTCCTTCTTGTTTTCGGCGTTCTACCGACTTACCAAAGGTGCCATTGACGAAGTCTCCTTTCGAGAATAGACAAAGTTTTGTTTTAGGGGACTGAGAAAATATGTTGAGACATCATCAAGGACGTCTAAGAATTGTACGAAACCAAGGATGAATCATGATCCTTCTAGAAACATTGACATGAGCTTCTTACCTCGAGCCAAACAAGAAAATACTCCTTTTGTTGAGCTAGGCGTAGAAGAAGCATTCGGAGACGAGTCATATGTGGCGGCTTTTCTTGCATGTTGGCTTTGCAAGTTTGTTCTTCCTAACAAGAAAGCTGATTGTATTCGTGCTAGTGTCTTCAAAGCTGCAAGCTTGATGACTCATGGAGAAATATTTTCTTTGGCGGTTCTGGTCCTTGCAAGCATCTATCGCGGCCTACAAGATATATCCACTTCTTCAAACTTGGGTGCTTGCAACACACTACTTCCCATTCATTATGTATATGGATAGATAGGTGAGTATTTTGAGACCTACTACCGTGTTACCCACCCCCAATGAGGTGTGCGAATGTGGCAGATTTCTGGAGAAAAAATGGCAAAACATTTTGACCTTGTTTATGCTCGCAAGTTATTCCAACAAGTGAATGTGCATAACCTCCACAATTTGGCCATGCTTCAAGGAAAAGAGTTGCATATTGATGATAGTGGAAAATTGTCCACTTCCTTGTGCAATTTCCTTATAGGCCTTCGTTTAAGTTTTGTCACTTTGAGGCTGGATGATGAACTAATTGTGGAGCCTTATAGCCCTCACCGATTTAGTCGACAATTTGGATATTGTCAAAATGTTCCTAGTGAACTCATAGAGCACCATTATGATGGTTCATTGCTGGCTTTGGTGCAACTATGGGAAGCATGTGTTCATCTTGGAAGCTCTTCAAAGATCATCATACCAATGCATCCATCCAATAAGGGGTCTTTAATGATTCGTGAGTATTCAAACTAGTGGCCATCTCATCGAGAGATTCTGCTGAGACGAAGTACCCACATAATTTTGAGAGGTACGAAAAAGGATAATGCTTCTTTACCAACCAAAGGAAAACAACTTCAAGAAAAGCTTCCTCGCTCTTTAAAGTGTAAGGTGACGCCAAAGATCCCTGCACAATCTGTCAAAGTTGTTTCCAAGTCTAATACTTTGAAGGGCAAGGCTACACATGTGGATAATGGGGTTAAGAGTCCTTTATAGACTCCCAAGGAAGCCAACATCACTGATAATAAGGTAATCGACGTAACTCAAGAGGAAGAAACCTTCCAGCTCATCGGACATAAGTGTTGAAAAGTCACTTGGCATTGCACCATTTTGTAGCAACACGTCCAAAACATCCATTTCACTCCATGAGATTGACATCAGTACCAGTGCAGCCTCTAGCTCCAATGAGAGCAATGTTAGCCAAGAGCTACATTGGAAGCGTTTGAAGAAAATCCTAAGGAGTTGAACAATCAACAATGCGAGTTCGCTGAATTGGATTCCATTAGTATTGATACTGCAATCTTTGAAGATGATGCTGCTGGTTCTACAATGCCCTTGACAGAATTGGCACATCAGGTAAAAGTCATCTCTTGAGTATTTCTCTAAACTTGCCTTTTTTTTCTCATTGGATATTAATGCTGTTTTTTTTTAAAATTGTCCACTTGGGTCTTGGGGACATCCCTAGCGATGTAGATGTATTTGAAGATTGTATCACAAGTCCGAACTCCCTCAATGTGGTGAAGAGTTCTCACCTCCCACTTGTTGAAGTTAAGAGTCAAGCTACAAATGTGATTCGAGTGACAAAGTTGACAGTCCCTTTTTCTAAAAAGGTTGAAACTTCTCAAAATATCTCAACTACTAATGTGGGTGTTGGAGCACATCAAATTGGATGTGCAAATGTATCCAAGGATTTGATCCATCCTTTGATGGCGATTGCCTCGATTGTTGAACCACAAAAGACTATTTCAAGCTTCAAATTAACTTACATTTCTGGAATGTGGCGTACCTTATGTGAGTGTGTTGCTCAATTCTCTGTTGAATCTTTGGAAAACCTCAAAGAGTTGGAGGCATGTGTTGCCTTGATTCTTAAAGGGCTTCGAGAAGTTAGCATCATCAACCTTTCTTCTTTGGAGGTTCTTTTTGAAGATTTTTTCAAGAAACATAGAGATTACGATGTTGCGAGGCTGTCCACTTCTCAAAAGATAACAAGAGATTCTCATCAAGAGTTGCTTTTTGCTGCACAATAATATCTTGATACCGTAAATGAGGAGAGAATAAATATGGACAAACAGTTGGAGGAGCTTAAAAAAGTCCTTACAAGGGCTGAAAAGAGATAAAAGTGTGGACTTCAAAGAAGAAGAAAACCACCTCCCTTATTGAGGATCATCACAAGAGGCTGTCTGAAAAACAAGAGACTATCACTAAGCGTGAAAATGAAATTCATGCCATTGAGGAAATCATTTCCTTGTCGGAATCAGAAATAAAAGAACTAGCTAAGCTAAAGGAGGATGCCGAGACAACTCACCACCAAATCCTTAGCCATAAGCTTTTTCCTTAGTCTTTTATCCTTCATAAGGACATTCTCTTTAAAAAAAAAATTGTTCTATTGTGTTTTTTTTTATGTCTTTGTTTTTTTTTGAAACATTGCTATGATGTAGTGACAATCCTTCTTGAATGAATAAAAGTGTTGTCTTTTTCTTCTAAATTCCTTCTTTTATTTCTCTATTTCAAATGCTTGTCGTGTGATTTGTAACTTGCTCTACATGCCGGACAACTTTCCCCAAGATTTCAGCTTTGAGCTCTTATGTTTGAAATCCAGTAACTCATAGTAGGAACATTCAAACAACGAGTGTGTCATTTCATTGGGAAGATAACTCACACAAATACAATATATGTGAAACTCATGACCGAAAGATATCCAGGTTAGTACGACTATTATTCCAAAGTTAGCTCGAATGCTGCCTTGATAGACTTTTCAGCTTTCAGCACCTGCAGTAGAAAACCAATAACTCGATGTGAAAGCATCGAAATAACATGATTCTTCTTTCGTTGGAAGCATAACTCATAGAAATACAACATATGTAAAAATCATGGCTAAAAGATCTCCAGATTAGTAAAGATGTATTTTTTTAATTCAGCTCAAATTCTGTCTCGCTCAACTCTTCAGGTTTGAGCCACTTTGGGAGAAAATCAATAACTCGGCGTAGGAGCTTCGAAATGATGTGATTCTTGTTCCGTTGGGAGAATAACTCATAGACGTACAACATATATAAAAATCAAGGCCTAAAGCTTTGCAGATTAGTACAGATATATTTTCAAAGTTAGCTCGAATTCTGTCTCCCTAAACTCTTCAGCTTTGACCAATTTTGGGAGAAAATCAATAACTCGGCGTAGGAGACTTGAAATGATGCGATTATTGCTCCGTTGGAGGTATAACTAATAGACGTACAACATATGTAAAAATCACGGTCAAAAGCTTTCCAGATTAGTACAGATGTACTTTTAAAGTTAACTCAAATTCTATCCTGCTCAACTTTTCAGCTTTGAGCAACTTTGGGAAAAAATCAATAACTCGGCGTAGGAACCTTGATATGATGCGATTTTTGTTCCGTTGGAAGCAGAACTCACAGACGTACAACATATGTAAAAATCGCAACCAAAAGCTTTCCATATTAGTACAGATGTATTTTTTAAGTTAGCTTAAATTCTGAAACTATAAGATTCTTGTTTCAAATATGTGAGGAACGTGTCTTTGGTGTGAAATCCAAAATTCAATGTAAGAGTGATGAAACTATGATATTCTTATCTCACTTTGACGAGCGTATCAAGAACAACACTATTTGTAGAAGTTACAACAAAATTCACTCCAATTTGATGTGAATAAATTTTTCAAGTTGACTATTCACCCAGAATGACAATTCCTCAACTTTGTGCGCTCTTGACAACAACAAAAAATTGTTTCTTGAACTTGGAGTGTTCACATGAAAATCTTTGTGCGTACACCATTTCAACATAGAGCTTTGATCCAAAGGATATCCTGATTTGATGTTGTAGGTAAAGATGCCCCTAATTTTGAGTAACTTACTGAACCATCAGTGAATTACACAAAATTATCTCTACCGCAAACAAAAAAAACTCAAGTTGAATCGGAAGTCGCTTGATCCAATTCCAATGGAATTCATCAGCCTACCGCATATAAAAAATTCAAATCAAATTTCCTTTTGAATTGATTAGATTAATACCCGAAGTGGACTTCCAAATCTAGCATATTTGATATGCAACTTTGAAAGATCATAGTTGAAGGTCCATGACTCGATGTAGGAGTTTATGTTCATGAGCTTCTTCTTTTGTTGCGGAGAGGGCTTCAAGAATCTTTTCCTTTGTTCTTGTGCGACGCATTTGAACTCACATGCTAGCTACATGATTTTAAAGAGCTAGTGTGATGATCACGCAATGCCACCAAATCTATTTTTTTACTCATTTGACTGAGCTTAGAGTGATTACTCCAATTGACTATGTACCTCGGTGAAGAAGATCAAGTCATATCAAGTTCAAGATAATGAGTTTTATTTATTTTATTTCAAATTTTTTTTTTTGGCCATACACAATTTATACTCTTGCTGGCCAGCAGTAACATGCCGTTTATGCTCATACCTTAAAGAGCGTAGGCAACCTTCATGGGAAGTATTGCTTCAGAAACTTGGCGTTGATTGGACCAACTCTTACACCATCTTGGTCAACAATTTTATAAGCAACACTTGAATATGCTTCCTTCACAACATATGGACCATCCCATTTTGATGTAAACTTGTCACCAATGTGTTTGTTGAGGATTATGGGTCTCCGGATTGCTAAAACCAAGTCTCCCACTTGAAATGATCGAGGTCGCACCTTCTTGTTGAATGCTCTCGCAAGTCGAGTTTGATAACACTCCAACTTTTGTTGTGCTTCCAATTTCTTCTCATCCAATGACTCCAACTCTGCTACACGAATTTGAGTGTTCCTTTCAGTTGTAAGTCCCTCTTGGACTGCTATTTGCAATGATGGAATTTGCTTTTCCAATAGAAGGACTGCTTCTATGCCATACACCAATGAAAACATAGTCGGTTGCATAGTCGTTCGGAAGGTTGTACGATATGCCCACAAAGCTTCACCAACTCTCTCATGACAGTCCCTTTTATTCTTTGCAACTACTTTCTTCAATAGGTTATCAAGTCTTTTGTTAAAAGCTTCAGCAAGACCATTGGCAGGTGTATTATACATTGAAGACTTATGTTGCTTAAAACTTAACTTCTCGCACAAACTACTCATGAGTTTATTGTTGAAGGGTGTTCCATAATTAGTGACTATACATCTTGGTATGCCATATCTAAAAATTATGTTTGATTTGATAAAAGCAACAACATTTTCCTTCTTTACCTCTTTTAATGGTATAACTTCGGCCCATCTAGAGAAATAGCAAGTGGCAGCCAAGATATACATTTGTCCTTTCGATGACTTTGGAAGAGGTCCAACAATATCTAGTCCCTATGCATCGAAGGGCCATGAGGCTACACTTGGATGCAGAGCCTCTTGAGATTGTTGGATGTAATTAGCATGTAATTGACACACATGACACTTTTTGGCATGCTTTAAGCAGTCCATCACCATTGTTGGCCAATAGTAGCCCATCCTCTAGATGCAAAAATTAAATTTAGGCCCTGATTGGTGTGCTCCACATATGCCAGAATGTGCCTCCTCCATTGTTTGTTGAGCTTCTTCTTTGTGAAGATACCATAATAATAGTCCCTCATAAGAACGACAAAACAATATTCCCTTGTGGAAGATGAATCATGGTGCCCTTCTCTTAATGTCTGCTCTTACTCGTGGATCCTCAGGCAGCCTTCCATGTTCAAGATACTCAATCAATGGTTTTCTCCAATCTTCATTTTCAACCACTTGAAACGGATATATGGTGGCTTTCATTGATTTGAAGATCAAGACAACTAGGAATAACCCATCGATGACGTACACGCACCTTTTTTGTCTCATTTTCTTCGAGTGCCATTGTTGTGGCCAAGTTAGCCAAAGCATCCGCCATGTGATTTTCTTCTCTTGGGACATGACTCAAGAACACTTGATCAAACCTTTCAAGTAAGAAAGTAGCATATTGGTGATATGACAAAAGATCTTCCTTCTTTACCTCGTAATTCCCCAAGAGTTGATTGATGATCAATTGAGAGTCGCCGTAGATATCCAATTGATGGATCTTCATATTTGATGCCATTTCAAGGTCCACAATCAAAGTTTCGTACTTTGCGGCGTTGTTGGAACATGTTTCACCTAAAACAAATGAAAATGGTAAGATTAGTCGTTTTGGAGATATCAACACAACTCCCGCCCCTGAACCATCTCTATGTGCAGATCCATCTAAGAACATTGTCCATGCCGGAAGTTCTTCAGTAACAAATGCATCTTCATCCGGAAACTCATCTGAAGTTTCCCATTTTCCCGGAAGAAGGTGATCAACAAGGAATTTAGCAAGTGCTTGCCCCTTCACAACTTTTTGAGGTGTGTATATGATCTCATATTGATTAAACAATATAGACCATCTTGCTGTACATCCTGAGAGAACTGGTCGAGTCATTACGTACTTCACGGGATCAGCCCGAGAAATCAGCTTGATAGTGTACGCTTCAAAATAATGTCTCAAATTTTTTATCTCATAAAGTAATGTTATGCACATCTTATCAATGGGAGTATAATTCAACTCAGCTCCTATCAAGATATGACTTAGATAGTACAATGCTTGTTCCTTCTTAGCTTCATTGTCTTGAACAAGAAGTGCCCCAAGTGATCGCTCTTGTGATGTAACGTATAGTATCAATGGCTTTCGAGGAGTTGGTGCCCCTAATACAGGTGAATTCAACATGTATTTTTTATTCTTTCAAAAACATTTCAACATAATTGGTCCCAGTGGAAAGGAGCATCTTTCTTCATTAAATGGTGTAAGGGTTGACATCGTCCAACCAGGTTAGAAATGAATCTCCGAATGAATGCCAAATTTCCTTGTAGACTGCGGAGGTCTCTCAAGTTCTTTGGCTCAGGCAATTTTTGAATGTTATCAATCTTTGCGGGATCAACTTCAATTCCACGGTGATGCATAATGAAGCCAAGAAACATTCCTAAGGTAACCCCAAATGCACATTTTAGTGGATTCATTTCCAAGTCAAATTTCCTTAACCTCTCAAAAATAGTTCGAAGGTCTTCAACATTGTGTTCCCTTTGCTTCGTTTTCACCACCAAGTCATCGACGTAACATTCCACCCTCTTATGAAGCATGTCATTAAATATGTTTTGCATTGCACGTTGGTATGTGGCACCAATATTCTTTAGACCAAAGGGCATCACTTTGTAACAATGAATCCCTTTTGGAGTGCAGAAAGCAGTGTATTCTTCAACTTTGGAGACATTCTGATTTGATTATATCCAGAAGAATCATCCATAAATGACATAGCTTCATGTCCAGTTCTAGCATCAACCATGAGCTCAATGATTGGCAGAGGGAAATCATCTTTCGGACACGCCTTATTCAAATCTCAAAAATCAACGCAGACATGTATCTGACCATTCTTTTTCTTAACAGGTACAATATTTGAGATCCACAATGGGTACTTCACTTCTCGAATAAATCTAGCTTCAATGAGTTTGTTGACCTCCGCTTCAATTTGTGTTACCAACTAAGGGTGAAACACTCGTTGTGACTACTTTATAGGACGTGTTCACTACTTTATCCCCAAATGATGAATAGCTATCCTGGGACTAAGGCTCGACATTTGTATGTATGACCAAGCAAAAAACGTTTTTGTACTTAGCCAATACCTTGAAGTATTTCCTCTTTTCTTCAAGTGTAAGAAGTGCACTAATGGAGGTTAGGCGTTGATATTCCAAAGTGCCTAGATTTAGTTCCTTGAGGTCGTCTATGGTTGATTGTACGTCATCCTCCAGTTGAGGGGGAGCCTTTTGGACATCATCATATGTATCATCAATGTACAGACCTTCTTCCACTGTTATGTGATACGATGATTGTATCAGGTTTGAATCTTCCTTCTGACTTCCTACGAAGGTTCTGATGTCTTCATCTTCCTCCTTAGTTTCTCCATGACACTGGTTGGTGACAACAATTATGCTTCTTTTTACCTTCAGTGAACCATCAGTGGTAATTGACAGTATAGCCTTTCTCTTCATGCATGATAGGAAAACACTATGGATCTCTTTGTCATCGGTTACATCACAAACATCTTGATTTTCATGCTCCAACAATGTCCTTTCTGATGATGACTTCCTTTTGGTTCCCAGTGATGAAAAACAGAGGTCTTTGAGGTGGTGGCATATTGGTCCACTTGTTTAGAGGATTCCCTTTCATCCTTGCGGCCCAATCTTTTAAATGCAGAGACACGAGATGTCAATCTTCCAATTTGTTCAAACATCAAAGTCTGACGTGGTGTTTTACCTTTCTTAGATTCCCTTGTTTTTTTCTTTAGAGGTCTGGTGGGATGAAGCTATTTCCTTTCCCTTCTTAGATGAAACCCGAAGCAGCTCTGGCAAGCTAAATCCTAACTCAAACCTTGGAGTGGCGACATGATATCCTTGCTTTCTCAACTCCATTTGCGTCTTTGTAAGCCCATGTATTTTTTGACCAGTGACTTTATCCCTGAGTTCTCTTAACTTCGCTGGATTTGAGAAGTCGTAACCTAATTTTTCAAACAATGTGAAGATATTTTGATCAAAGTTCCCTTTTATCTTACCAACTAGGGTTTTACCTTTAGAGGGCTCCAAAGCAATAGATGGGACTTGTGAAACTAGGACAATCATTTACTCCTTCAAATCTTGGAATGTTATGTGAGTAAATTACTTCCTCGGTGGATGGAATTTTTTAGTACATTCCTTTAGCAGTGATTGACCCTTTTATCGACGCTCACGCGGAATGTAGCGAAAAATTGGTTGCTCAATATCAATATTGGTTTGCATGTCTCCTTTAGATGGTGAAAGCTTAATGGAAACCTTTTCGGTTCTTTTCTTAGACATCTTGATACCGGCCCATTGAACTTTACTATATTCGAGATCAATTGAGACGGCTTCTACATGTGCCTCCATATTTGATCTTCCAAAATCTAAATAGAATTTTGCATCTGCAAAATTTGACTCCGTCTCAGTGAAAGGATTGATGTCTGCATCAATTTTGACTACCTCACCATCTTTCATATACTTCATGCATTGATACAAAGTAGATGGCACCACTCCATTTTCCTGAACCCAAGGACGTCTGAGCAACAAGTTGTATGATGTTTTGGCATCTATAACATGAATCAAAGTGTTTGATTTCACGTCATCAATGGAAAATTGTACACGAATCTTCCTTATGGATCGTTGTCCTTCTTGATTGAAACCTTGGATTGTTAGGTTACTTTTTGACAATTCATCAATAGAGATCCCAAGTTTTTTCAAAACAACTTTTGGCATTATATTGACTGCCAAACCACCATTGATTAGTATGCGATTGAGATGTTGTTCCCAAATAGATCCTGCAACAAACAAAGGTCTGTTATGTAGCTTGGAGCCTAACAACAAGTCATCATTTGTGAAGATAATTGTAGCACAACATGAGGAAGCTTTTTCATAAGTTTTATGTTCTTATGTTATTGTTGGATTATGCTCCCCTTTGCTTTCCTTTATTTCGTCTGTGCTGGAAATAACATGTGTTGCACCAATTTGACTATCGCAAAATAATTTTTCAAGAAAGAATTCATTTAATGTAATGGGCCTTCGAATCTTCTGCGATAAAGAACCATAGGTCTTTTGGCTAGTACAAGGCTTGATGTTTTTTTATGGCTGTAGTTGATTCACGTCACTCCTTATTGCACTTGTCTTAGGAAGTCGTATCCTAAGAACTGTTTGATGTCTCCGCTTCTTATGAGTAACAAAAGTCCAACCATCAACTTCATTTTCTTTGTGGTTGTCTATCTCTAGTGATCCTTCAAGAGTTTTCCTTGGAAAATCAACCTCAATAGGAGTTAAACTTCCGAATTGCTTGAAAGTGGACCTTGAGCACATCTTTTGATTTGGTGCTACACTAGCATGATTTGCCTCAATTGTGTCTTCCTAGTAAATGATGATTTTTCCTTCACTTACTGACATCATGGTTTTCTCCTTCAAGATAAAGCATTTACTTGTCGGGTGGCCAATGACGGGATGGAACTTACAGTATCTAGGATCACCAAACTTATTGATTTCTTTGGGCCTTTTTTATTCATGAAGATCAGTAACTTTCTTAGCTAGAAATTCATCAAGAATCATAGGTACGTCTGAATCTGGAAATGGGTAGACCTTTGACTCTAACTACTTCAAGGTTCGACATCGCCTCTCCTCCCTTGGATATTGACTTTGGGCTTCCTCTTCTTTTAGTATATTCTTGGTGGTGACCTTTGCAGATGTTGCAAACCTGTGGTGCATAGCGCCGAAGTCTCATCAACAAGCGGGTGGGTCCAGTTTCCCAGATCCTGCTAAATCAACACTCGGGTCACCCTCACTAGTGCCCGCATCAACAAGGACAACACCTACAGTAGTGCTATCTATCACTCTAATTGCACCCTCAGTGGTGCTCACATCAATCCCCACGGGCATAGAACTCAACACCCCAACAATTATCTCACTGGCCCTCAGCTGCCTCAGCTGCTCATCTATTATGGAGTCTTTTCGTGCCTTCCTCTCCAGCCTGCACTGCCTTTTGCTAGCCTTTTCCTCCTCCGTGAGCTTAGTTTTGTGACTAGATCAGTGCCTCTTACCGCGGGCACGTGCAGGCTTGGGCTGCTCCTCCGCATCATCACTATTGAATAGTGCACCCAAGACTGTATCATCGCCTAATGCAGAGGGTGCAGCCTGTGGCTCAACAACTAGTGTGGCTAGGATGGCGTCAACATGGGCCCGGAGACTAGCTAGCTCGGTCCGAAAGGAGGACATATCAGTAGTGGGAGCTGGCCTCTCTAGAACTCTCAGCTCAAAGGCATTGAACCGCTTATGAACTGCTTAGACCTTATGGTCCATTTGTGCTTCTATCCTCTTTTCTACTCTCTCTTCAGACTCAGCAATCAACTTTCGCATCCAGGGCTTAATATGGTGCAGCAAGGTGGCTATCTGAGCCTCTAACTTCTGGACTCGGACCAGTGGTATAATATTAGCTCCCGAAGGTGGGGTGGCATCATTAGTGTGAGCTGGAGGGGCAACGTCATCACCCTGCATCTGCTCCACGACATCTACTAAATCAGTACCCAATGGCACATCAATCCACGGCCCTCTGCTAGGTGCTGCCACATTCGCCTCGTCCCGAATAAAGCCAACATCTAAAGTCCCTGTAGGGTGGACCAACCTATCACAGTGCCAGATCGGCACTCATGAGTCCCTGTACAATCGGAAAATTAAACATGGAAAGGGATAAGTAGTGGAGGTCTTGAACGCCATTTTGTGAATTTCTACTAGCAACATGCGAGCAAAGTCAATCTCCAATCCTGCTACTAATGATGCAACCATGACGGTGATGTCCCATGTGAGTTGGTTGTCAGCTTTTGTAGGTTACACACTGTTACGCACCAACAACCAGAAGAACTTGGCCACAAAATTTAATGTGGCCTTTCGGATACCTAACCATGGTGCAGTAACCCACTCTGCACGCTCGCCATCTGCATTAATATATTTAGCCAACCAAAGTATAACAGTCTCCCTCTGCTCTGCATTATGCGTGAAGTCTCCACTCCTCCCAACATCCCATCTGTAATCAAATTCGATCGTGCTGAGAGCCCAAGTGCGATCAGGACTAGGGCCATAGAGGAATCGGCTGATGGTGGCATGTGATATGTCCATTGGAAAACCTTAGACCATAGTAGAAGTGATAGGGTCCTGGGTTGTGGGCTTGGACCTCTTGTTGATCAAACCTTAGAGAGTGGCAGCATAAGAGGCGTAAAACTCCCGCACAATCTCCTCGCTATAAGTCCCAGGGTCGCGAGCCATCCAGTCGCACTTGTGAAGCTGAAAAAGCTGGTGGATGTTAGGAATAATGTGTAAGCTCCCCGTGATGACTCTCCGCTGTTCAGTAATAAGCCGGGCCATCTTCTCTTTCTCATTCAGCATTCTGGCATCCCTGTAGATTTGCCATTGCCCCTCAACACACTATCTGTTTGGCTCCCCAGCCACCGGATCAGGGTCATAGCTTCGTGGCATCTGGAATTCTCCTGAACTGGTGGCCTCATCAAATGAGGCAGCTTTGTCATGTGATCCTGAGCTTGTGGCGGATCCAGAACCAGAGCCGGAAGCATGGGCTGGCTCAGAGACGGATGCAGAGGTAGAGTTTTTGCCGAAAGTAGAACTAGCCTCAGAACCGGAAGCAGAACTAGTCGGTGACCCGATCAGTATGTTCTCCTCATCAGACTAGGAGACAGTGATTACATCGATGACCACCTACCGGGACATATTCCGGGTAGCCCGAGGTGCAGTAGGGGATGTCCTCGTGGCTGATGGAACATATGCTGGATCCTTTTATGTGTCCGTGTCTTCATCGATTAACCTGAAGCTAGGGGCAACAGATTTTGACTTCCTCTGATTTGCATAGGTGGCTAGCTTCTTGGGTGCCATAGTACTTGTGGAAGCATTATTAGTGCCAACACTAATTACAAACACACTCGAAAAAATTTTAGAACTAAAAACGAACAACAACAATGACCCAAATTTTTTTTCAGCTAGTGGCTACAGTGGTCATCCACGGTGGGGACCTACGGTCCATAGACTGATCTACGATCCGTGGAACCCTTCCATGGATCAGAGGACCAACAATATTGGTCGTAGATGGAAACCACGGATGTACAGAACGGTCTGTATATTGATCTACGAACCGTAGTCCACATCCGTGGTTTCACACTTGGTGAAATTTTCAAGTGCATCCAATCACGAACCTAATCTACGGTGCATAGATTGATCTACGGTCCGTAGATGGGGTATCGTGGACGTGATCTGTGCCAAGATTAAGTTATTCTTTATTTTCAAGCCCACATCTTTGACCATTTTCAACAATATCCTAGTCTAACCATGCATTTCAACATTTAATCATGCTAGTTCCTCATTCTAAGGGTTCCAATTACTCAATTTGATAATTATTTCATAAAATATTCGGGACCTTAAGTCGAAACTTACATATAGACTAGCATTTAGACAGGTTCAACACACTATCAAGGCAACACAATCACAATCTATCTTCCCAAGGGTTTTAGTACTTAAATTTTAGCAAGCAATTACACACTTAACTACCCAAGGTCAAGACCCGACTCCCGACTTTCTATATTCAATCTATGAACCGAAATTCAAAGTGAGGGGAAAGTATATTACCTTACAAGCAACAAAGAGTGGGGTGATTGTGTGATAACACTAAGCTTTGCAAGACCACACTAACCGCCTAGTTGCGCTGAACTCGAACACCGAAGTTTTGGAAAAAACAGTTGAGAGAGATTGGGGAATTTTTGGGATGAGTGGAGGTTGGAGAGGAAAGGAAAATTGGGTTTTTAGGGGAGAGGAAATGAGAGATTTAATGGGGAGTTATGGAGTGATTTACGGAATTTGAGAAGTTTAGAAATGGTTTGGTGGTAAATGGAGGGAAGTGGGAATGATTTAAAATTGGGGGATTTTAAATAAAATTGGTCCGGGTGGGGTTAGGCAGCATTTAGGGTTTTCAACCCACAAGACCCCGTCTACGGTCCGTGCATCGATCTACCATCCGTAGATGGGGACCGTAGATCAGACTTGCACTTAAAAATTTAGAAACCTTACCTGAGATCTACGGAAACTATTGACGGTCCGTGGAATGAACCACGAACCGTCAATGGAGTCCGTAGACCCCTGCACATGTAGCAACCAATAGCACTCTTTTTACATTTTCTGGACACTTTTTAGACACCGACCCTATGCTATGTCTAGCCAACACTAAAACAAAAGTAAAACAACTATCTAAGTGAGTACAGAGAAGCAACTAAACAAAGAAAACTACTAAGCGGAAAACAAAAACCTATTGTTGGCTAGATTTTACATCTTGGGTTGCCTCCCAAGAAACACTTGATTTAACATCGCGGCACGACGCATGCCTCTTGATTACTTAGACTTCATCAAGATGATAGGCCTCAACAACTTCTTGCACACTTTCTGCGTTTCCCAGATTGATCTTGATCCTTTACTCATTAACCATGAACCTTGTTCCTTCACTGTTCTCAAGCTCAACAGCTCCATGGGGGAGCACTTTTGTGAGCAAGAATGGCCCTGTCCATTTGGATTTGAGTTTACCCTGAAACAAGCGCAACCTAGAGTGGAATAGAAGCACAAGATCACCCATAACAAATTCTCGCTTTTCAATTCTTTGATCATGATACCTCTTCATCTTCTCTTTGTACAAGGCTGAACTTTCATAAGCTTTTAGGCGAAACTCATCAAACATATTCAAGTCATTCATTCTTTGATTAGATGCGGTGCCCCAATCCAAATTGCGCTTCTTCATTGCCTACAAAGACTTATGCTCTAGCTCTACCGTTAAATGGCAAGACTTCCCATATACAAGTTGGTAAGGAGACATACCTATGGGTGTCTTGTATACAGTACGATAGGCCCATATAGCATCATCAAGCTTCCTTGACCAATCCATTCTATTAGCATTCACAGTCTTTGCCAAAATCTGTTTGATTTCTCTGTTGGACACTTCAACTTGCCCACTAGTCTGCGGATGGTAAGGAGTGGCTACATTGTGGCGGACACCATATTTCTCAAGTAGTGCCTAGAACAACTTATTACAAAAGTGGGAACCTCCATCACTGATAATTGCCCTCGGTGTACCAAATCTAGAGAAGATATTCCTTTTCAAAAATACGGTGACACTTTTACCTTCATTGTTGGGGAGCGCAACTGCCAATCGCAACAAGAACATACTTCATCCCATGTGAACTCACAAATGGACCTATAAAATCAATGCCCCATACATCAAACAACTCTATCACCAATATAGTATTCATAGAAAGCTCTTGCCTCTTTGAAATCCTTCCTTTTCTTTGGCAACGATCACAAGATTTGGCGAAATCATGAGCATCTTGGTGGATGGTAGGCCAGTAGTACCACACTGCAAAATCTTATGCGCAGTTTGAATACCACTATGATGTCCACTAACAGGTGATGAATTACATGCTTCAAGTACACTCAACATTTCAACCTCGGGCACACAACGACGAATAATCCCATCAGCACAACTACGATACAAGTAAGGCTCATCCCAAAAGAATTTCTTCACATCATGCATAAACTTTTTCCTTTGGTGAAAAGTCAAATCCGGGGGTACCAAATTGCTTGCCAAATAATTAGCAAAGTCTGCGAACCAAGGAATCATATTATGAGAAGCAGCCAATACCTGTTCATCTGGAAAAGCATCATTAATTTCATCCCCAGCACCAAGCTTTAGCATAGCCTCTTCCTCTAATCTGGACAAGTGATCGGCAACTTGATTTTCAATCCCCTTTCTATCTTTTACCATAAAATCAAAATCTTGCAGCAACAATACCCATCTAATCAACCTCGGTTTTGCATCCTTCTTTGCCATCAAATACCTCAATGCAAAAATGGTCAGTATGCACTATGACCTTGGTACCAAGCAAGTAGGATCAAAATTTCTCGAATGCGAAAACCACCGTAGGAAGCTCTTGTTCAGTCACAGTATAATTCTTCTGGGCCACATTTAGAGCTTTGCTAGCATAGTAAATAGAATTGAGAATTTTCTCTCACCTCTGTCCCAATACTACACCAAGCACCACTCCACTCGCATCGCAGATTACCTCAAATGGTTGTCCCCAATCCGGTGAAATAATGATAGGTGCAGTAACCAACTTCTACTTCAACTCTCCAAATGCTCTCAGATAAGCATCATCAAAATCAAACTTATACTCCTTTTCGAGCAGTTTTCACAATGGATGTGCAATTTTAGAGAAATCTTTGATGAACTTCCTATAGAAACTTGCATGCCCAATAAAACTTCGAACAACTTTTTAGAGATAGATGGAGGAAGTTTTTCTGTTACCTCAACTTTTGCTTTATCTACCTCAATGCCCTTCTCAGAAATCCGATGACCTAGAACTATCCCTTATTTCACCATAAAGTGGCACTTCTCCCAATTTAGCACCAAATTGCAATTCTCACACCTTTTAAGCACCTCAGCCAAATGATTCAGACATCGATCAAAAGAGTCACCTACCACAGAGAAATCATCCATGAATATTTCAATAGTGTCCTCCACCATATCAAAAAATATCTATATCATACAACGCTGGAAGGTCGCTGGAGCATTGTACAACCCAAAGGGCATCCATTTGAAGGCGAAAGTCCCATAAGGGCAAGTGAAGGTGGTCTTCTCTTGGTCCTCCGGAGCTATAGATATCTGATTGTAGCCCGAATAACCATCAAGAAAATAATACCAACCCTTACTAGCAAGTCTATCCAACATCTGATCCATTAATGGCATAGGGAAGTAGTCATTTTCTGTCCAAGCATTTAGCTTTCGGTATTCCATACAGACTCTCCATCCAGTCACAGGCCGCATCGGAACAAGCTCGTTTCTCTCATTAGGAACCACAGTAATCCCACTTTTCTTGGGCACACATTTAACAGGACATGCCCAACTACTATCTGCAATGTGATAGGTAACTCCAGCATCCAACCACTTGATGATCTCCTTTTTAACTACCTCTTGCATAGGCAAATTTAATCTTCTTTGGTGCTCAATACTAGGTTTGTGATCTGGCATGAGTTAGATTTTGTGGGAACAAATACCGGGAGGAATCCCAATAATATCTGCAATAGTCTACCCAATAGCTCGCTTAAACCTCTTTAACACAGTCACCAAACACTCTACTTGCCTTGCATTTAAATCTGCTGCAATGATGACCGGCAAAGTATTTTCTCTACCCAAGAATATGTACCTCAAATGCGGTGGTAGAGTCTTGAGCTCCAATTTCGGTGCCTCCACAATAGATGGTCTCACGGGTGGACACTCACGATTCTTCATGTCTAACTTATACATCTTTGGTTTTGGCCGATATTCACACATGTCGAGTGCAGCCACCAACTCATCGTACTCTTCAATTCCATCACTATCGAAATTCATCATAACTGCTGCTAGTGCCTCAACACCAAGTCTCTCTTCAATTTGCACTTCTGTTCCACTCTTAACTCTATAAGTTATAGCAGATACCGTTTGGAGATCATTACTCTGTTTCATGGACCTATAATTATTGAAAGTTGCTTCTTCATTGTTCAGTCTGAACTTTATCTGCCCCTTCTCTATATCAACCAATGCACGCCCTGTGGCAAGGAATGGTCTCCCAAGGATGATAGGAACCTCAAAATCAACCTCACAGTCAAGAATCAAAAAATCCGCCGAAAAGATAAACGACTCCACTTTTACTAGCACATCATTGAGTACACCAATGGTCCTTTTCACGGTTCGATCGGCCATAAGAAACCGCATCACAGTAGGCTTTGGATCCTCTAAACCCAACTTCTTATATATAGACAATGGCATGAGGTTGATGTTAGCACCAAGATCACACAATGCCTTAGAAATGTGCAACAACCCTATAGTACATGGGATCGTGAAAGCGCCAGGGTATTCCTTCTTCTACAAAAGAGACCTTGTAGCAATAGTGCTACAATGCTGCAATCTATCATCATCTTCAAAACTCACAGACCTTTTCTTTGTCACCATATATTTCATAAACTTCGCATATCCTGGCATTTGCTCCAAAGCTTCTATCAAATGAACGTTGATGGAAAGTTGCTTCAACATAGTAATAAACCGCGGTATTTACCATCTTCAGTATTCTTCACTAACCTCTGTGGAAAAGGTGGTGGAGGTCTAGGTATGGGGACCACTTTCTGAGATATCTCTGCTTCTTTCTCTGTCGCATTCTCAGACTCTTATCTAACTTCTACCACATCATCTTCTTTTCTAATCTCACCATCCACCACAGACAGCATAGGTGGATCTATGGTTTGGTTACCCCCTCGAGTTGTAACTGCCATACAATGACCATCAGTCTTTGGATTCTGGATGGTGTTGCTAGGAAAAGTGTCAGGTTGACGTTTGTTCACTGTAGTAGATAACTGAGTCATCTACTGCTCTAGATGCTTTATTGACACTACATGGGAATCAATCTTTTGACCAACACCAGACAAGTCGTTTCTCATCTCTTTCACATTCTCATCAGTTGCATCGAACCTTCTCATCATCTTTTGCATCATATCTTCAATACGTGCCATATTGCCTCCAGCTTTCCTAGTACCAGATTCCAGATTTTGAGGGGGAACATAAGGTCCAACCCGATCGTTTCTGTTGCCATAGTTGTTACGGTTGTAGTTGTTGTCATGATTGAAGTTCCCATTCTGGACATATTAAGCCTCTCGGTTGTAATTGCCATAGTTTCGACCTTGGTTTCCGTGACCTTGGAGCCAATTTTTTGTGTTGGATCCTTGGGCGTTTGGTCGGAAAACCCCCGTCTGATCATTCACCACATAAGTATTCTCTTCATAGTAACACTCTTCAACTGGCGGTGGAGTTCTAGTCAAGTAGTTCACAACATTTACCTTTTCCGCACCTCCGCTCACATGTTTCACTACCAACCCTAACTCGATCCTCATCTAAGCCATTTCCTCACAAATCGCATCTGCAAACTGGTTGTTTGTAGCATGAACGGAAAATGTGTTTCTCCCAGTATCTGACCTACTAGTGCTCCATGCTTTATTGTTGCGAGAGATCTTCTCCAGTTTTTCTAAAATCTGTGTGTATGTGCACTCACCATATGAACCTCCAGCAATAGTATCAATCACTGCTTTATTATTGTCATCCTGACCTAGATATAAATATTCCTTTAGCAACTCATCATTAATACGGTGATTTGGAACACCTCTTACGAAGGCAGTGAATCTGTCCCAAGAGCTACTCACAGACTCTCCAAGTAATGCCACAAAATTGTTGACCTTATCTTTGTAATTAAGATTCTTGGACACTGGATAATATCTTGCTAAGAACACATCCTTCTGTTGGTCCCATGTATAAATTGAGTTATAAGGGAGCTTAGTGAACCATACAGCAGCATCGCGTGTCAGTGATAGAGGGAACACTCGCAATCCGATGACATCTATATCCAAGTCTGGTCTACCTACACAGCGTTTGCAAACCACCCTTAGCTTGGATATGTGAGCATGTGGGTCCTCCGATAGCGATCCCGAGAAGAAGCCCTTCATTGTAAGCATCTACATCAAGCTACTGGTCACTACAAATGTGTGCCCTGGAGGCAAAGGGGGTAGGACAAAAGATCCATCAGAGTCAGCAATATTGACGTTACCCCTATAGATGTCATGCAGTCGTGGGCATGGTGGACCCTGTACCCTCAATGCATTACCCAATTGATTGTCAGCTGGAACCTGGTTGTCCCCACCAACTACTATCAGAGGTTGCAACTCAACTTCATCATTTAGATTACCTCCGATAGGATTAACTTGAACTCCTTGATTGTTCATTTTTCGCAAAGTTCGATTCAACTCTGGATCATAAGGAGTAAGTGGTTCACCCTGGCTCCGTGTACTTGGCATACATTAGAATCAAAACCTGAGAGAGACAAAAAGAAAAAGAAAAAGTAAAATTAGGAAAAAATTGATCAAAGTTCAATAATATAGTTAAAATAAATCAAAAAGCCAAAATCCTTGGCGGCGGCGCCAAAATTTGATACGCTCAAATTACACCTCCCTAAAGATGCATAAGCGATCGTTATCAAGTAAAAAACCTAACTTGTAGGTTGGGGTTGATCCCACGAGGAAAATGGTTCAGATTTCACTTTAACCAACAATTATATTCGTTTAGTCAAATTACATCCAGAAAAAAGTAATTAAAGGGGGGGATTTGGGAAACAAATTGTAAGAATTCAATAAGTAATCAGTAAACAGAAGTCAATTTTGGTTGTTAACAAGATGAGAGAATTAACTAATGTATACGTGTTCCCCACAAACTCATAATGCAGTAATCCTAGTAATAGCAATCATTTCCTAGTGTACTACATGCAAAGTGATAAGTTAGGTATCTCTAAATCCTTGGTCCGGCATCTAGAGAATTTCACCCCGCACCTTGGTCCAGCTACGTGTTTATAATTTACTAACCCTTACCTTTACCTCATATTAGACATCACATCGATGTTTGGCATAGTTATTACTTCGCACCAATCGACACTAGCCTATTAGATAGTGTCACACTAAATCTATGTTGATAATTCTTTTCTTGTTGCTTACCACCTTGGTCCAGCAAGTAGCAACAAGGGGAGTTCTAACGGGTGCACTCGTTAAAAAGACTTCTAAATGAAAGAATTATCAATGCATGCAACAACACTATTCGAGAATTGCTTAGTTACTATTCATACTTTGTTAATCGCTCATGGTTCCCACAACCCTAGTTGTGGAGTTTAGTTACCCATAATCATATGAACACAATTCATTATTTTAGATGAAAAAATTATGAACTTACGTAAGAAGAATAATAAACCCAGAAATTCAACTTGAATTGCAACACCAAAATCTTCGAAACGAACTTAGGAAATAAAGAATTGCTAAAGTTGCAAGTTAATCTGCCAAGTCAAGAACTAGAATAAAAGTAATAAAGTCTAACCTCCAAAAATGAGGTTTACATGCCATATTTATAGAAAACAAGTCCTGAATTAAAAGGGAAACAAAAAAAGGAAAGTTTGTTCAGGCACGCGTCTTCATTCCATGAGACTGACTCATGGACCATCAATGGATCTACGGTCCGTGAGTCCCTTCCGTCAGCCAGGACTTAGAAAATATTTCAGCTTCCAAAAATCAGCTTCTCTAAAGCAAACGACGGAACTGCAGTACGGACCGTAGATCAATCTACGGTTCGTCAATCCCTCTCCGTAGATCCACACTTAGAATCTTCAAACATCAGGTACTGGAACCCTCGTAGTATCATTATACGGATCAGCAGTACGGTCTGTAGATCAATCTACAAACCATCAATGGCCACCGTGGTTCCATACTTGGTCAGATTTCCCTAATTTGTCTTGCCTACTGATCTAAAGTCACCATCTACGGAGCGTCAATGGACCTACGGTCCGTAGATGCCTTATTCTGCATTTCTTTCAGCTGTCTCTTTACTTTCACGCCTAAACATCTTTCCTGCAAAACATGATAAAAACACATAAAAACCAATACAAAAAGGCCCTAGACATACACAACACTTAAGTTAACACTTCCCTTCGAATCTTCTATCGTTTTTTTTATTCTTTGAAACTCCTCTTGAACGAAAATTTTCATCTCCCTGAAAATGTTTCTTCTTAAACCCAACAGCAACTTGTTTGATGTTCCTACTTTTGTTGGTGTAAAGGTTTCTTCCTCATTCTTAATCGAGGGTCTTGCCATTTGCTTCGCCATGGCTTCTTGGCCAGTAAGTAAATTTTCAAACTCAACAAGTGATGGTTGATTTGGCCATCCCTTTACAACAGCAAAAAAACCTCTATATTTAGATCTCAAACCATGGATAATAATTATTTTTACCTTGGTTTCCCCAATTGGTGTTGTTGAGTCAAATCTGAAATTTCACGGCATATCCTTTTGACTTTGTGAAAGTACTGGGCAATTGTCATATTAAGTTGCTCTGTTGATAATAACTCGCTCTCCAAAAGCTGTAGCCTTGCATCGTTCTTATTTGATAAAAGTGCAGCAAGTGTGTCCCACGCTTCTTTCAGCGTTTTAGCAGCACGAACATGCTCCAACACATCTTCGTCGATTGTTGTTTTGAGCGCAAACATTGGTTTGCCTGCTTTGACCTTCCACTTACGAAACATTCTATTGGCATCCTCTGCCTCTGGTTCGGTAACTTCACTTTCATTGATGACTTCCCAAAGATCTTGGCCTTGCATATAGGACATTATACAAGTTGCCCATGTATTGTAATTCTGGTTATTGAGCTTTTTTATTCCACCAACTACTGGAAGATCATTCATCATGCTGACTCTGATACCAAATGAAAAACTAAACGAAACAGGAAGCTAAATAATCAAAACACTAATAACAGGGAAGAAGAAAGAGAAGAGAAAACAGTGAAACTATTTTGCAGAGAAGGAGTTGCAGGTTTTTTATTTAATACGTTCAGTGGCCTAATATAGGCTTACAAAATTTATGGAATCATAATCCCACTAAACTACTTGCCCTAAACTCTAGGAAAACAAATCTGCACTAACTACAACTAGGAAAATATTAGGAACTAATTAAATAACAAAGTGACAACTAACGGCTTGAAAATAGCTACTGCAAGACTTAATCAAACTAAAGCAAATATGATGATGTTGCGCGACTTTAACAGGATTTGTTCTGTTTTGTCGGATAGGTGGTGTTTCAGAGAAGTTGAACGTATATACACCCAGTAGTTTATTTTCATTTGTTTCATCGAAATCTGCAACTAATAATTTATATGCAATGGAACATGAAGTTCTCGAAAGAGAAAGAGGAAGATTACGAGCATTGTATCAGTAACAGCATCAACAGCCACAACAATAAAAGCCATCTTACAACCATCTTCGAGGGAACTCAATCAACAATTTGCAAACCTCACTTTGAAACAAAAAGAGGTTGAGCGTGATGTTGTTTCAAGACAACTCCACATGTAACTGTAGCTATGCCTTTAATCGTGTCTTACTGAATATCCCTCAGTTGACTTTGCCATAGACTAAAAAAAGTTCACGATTTCCATTATGCGATATCAAGAAAAGGTGTTGCTTCCTATGTGCTCACCTGCAACGGGTTTGTTCTCCTTCTGTCTAAATTGATTCTAGTTCTTGTTACAACATGTGTCTTTTACATCAAGATTTGTTAAGCTTTTATTTGCACCTTGTGGTCAATGCTAAAGAAAAGCATTTGTCGCAGTTGACTCACCTGAGGTGGTTAAATCCTGCATGACATGTCATGTTTTTGTATATTTGGAATGATTAAATTCATCAATTTCCCTTTGTAACATTTTCCAACTTTTGATTCCCCTCTAATTTCATCTTCATGAACCATATAATGTAAACATTGATGGAAGATCTCCTTTCTGCTCATTCCTTGTTTCTTCTTAGTGCAATAAAAGCATTCTTGTTAATTTTTAACTTTCTATGAAGTTATTGTCTTATGGTACATGGCACCCAGGCCTAGAAAACCCAAACCCTTCCCTACCTAATATCTGACATTAAATTTTCATGTAAGTATTGCATTTTAATTAAAATCATATTGGTTTTCCATTCTACTAGAACAATTAATCCACCATTCAATTCAATACATACATAAGAATAAAAAGAGTAAAATATGGGTTGTATTCATATTGGACAAATTGTTGATAAAACAAACACTACAAAGGAAAAAAGGATCTTCAGATCAAAGATAAATCTTTCAACTACCGTCAATCCTCGAACAAATAAGAAAAAAGCACAGACAATCCCAAATCTTTAAAACATTCAGAAAATATACCGAAAAGAAAAAACCCATACAAATAAATCACTCAATTCTCTTTCTTTTCCCCTTATCAGCAACATCAACATTCTTCTTCTCCAAGAAACGAATTCTCATGTTGACAGCAGCAAGCTTTGATTCAGCTAGCGTCAGGATATCTTTCTCTCTTTGTTCTTCTTCTGGTTTTTGTATTAGTTATGATGATTCCTTGTGCTTCTTTTTGTGTTTCATATTTTGAGAGTAGAGATCAAGAACTTCTTTACAGGCATCCAAATTGTCAGGCCAAGTTTGGAGTTCCCCATTAGGACCAGTAATAATAGTACAAACCTTGATATCGCAGAGAGTTGCAAGCTCCATTGATTTACTCTTTATGTATTATTTCCTCCCTTGATAAGACTTGGGATTGTTTGTTTTCTTGTTGCTTTGATCTTCTTCTGCCATAGCTTGATTTGATGCAGAGTCCTGAGAAGAATGAGTACGTATATATAGGTGTTTTGGGGGAATTTTATACCTTCGGTATTAAAAGTTGCCTATTTAAATTATAATTAGTATTAATCATGATTTGAATAGGAAAGAGAATCGAATGCTCTTGGGAGGTTTGGTCAAAAATATGCTAAAACTTTTGGTATGTAAGTGTCCCGATTTGGGAAAAATTATAATATAAAAAATAGAGTAATTGTAACTTCCCAAGTTTACTAACAGCTGGCTTAGATCGTCAACATCACGCTTAGTGGGATGCGTTCTTTTTTCTGGAACCTACCCAGGTAAAACCATCCAAATACAACTTAATAAGTCAGGTTTATTTTGGAATATGGTATACAACTTTATTAAGTAAAATATTAAATGAGAGTCCTTTTTAGATTTGGTAAGACAATCTTGTGAAAATATTAGTGGTCTTTTTGTTAATTATGTATGGATTTACTTTCTTATATTTTCTCCCACATCCCTTTGATATATAAAGTAAAGAGAAGATGATTTTGGTTAGAGTTTGATGATTAATCAAGTTATTTTTGAAAATAAATGAGAAAATAATTTTGAGTGGAAAATTTTTAGTATAACTATCTCCGTCCATTAGTAATTGTCATACTTTCCATTTTTAGAGTCAAACTATAAAAACTTTGACTAACATTTTACAATATAATTTTTTCATCATATTGATAAGAAAAAAAATGGCAATGCTACAAACAAATAAGAAAAACAAAAGGAATATGTATATGTAGGTTTTTAAGGGAAATTTTGTACTTTTGGTAATAGAAGGTGTCTAGTTAAGTTACAATTACTATTTCCTAATTTGTACTAGTAGGAATAGAATTAAAATCTCTTGGAGGTCGGTAAAAAATGGTCGAAAGTTTTCATATGCGAAGCCTCCCAAATTGGAAAAGAAATACTCCATATATTGCAACTTACGAGATTGACTAATACATGTATTAGGTTACATAGTCTACGTTTTTTTCTCTAAACCTAGTTGGATTTGAATGTTTTTTTTTTCTATCGACTCACGTTCCATTATAGCATCAACCAAATTAAAATAATTTGATCACTCACTAAAATTTAACCAAATCATTTTTTATTCACTTTATATACAAGAATAATGGGCAAGAAAGTATAGGAAAGTAAATACATACGTCATATCTAATCAAATAAAAAGGCTATTAATATTTTGATAAAGTTATCTTATCGTATCTAAAAAAGGCTTTTTTTCAATATTTTACTTAACAAAGTTATCTACTGTATCTCAAATTGACCTGATTAATTAAGTAATAAGGTTAATTTGGGATATGGAAAACAACTCTATTAAGTAAAGTATTGAAAAAGAGTCCCTTTTGGATATGGTAAGAAAACTTGTGAAACTAGCGGTATTTTTCTTTGATTAGGTATGTATTTACTTTCCTATATTTTCTCGCACATTCCTCTGGTATATAAAGTAAAAAGAAGTTGAATAGGTTAAAATGTAATGATTAAACAAATTATTTGAGAAAATAATTTTGAGTTAATTGAATGAATAATTTTTCAAGTCATCACATCAAAACTAATGAATTATGACATGTAAGTCATGACAGAATTGTATAACTTCATATTATATTCAACGTGCTTATTTTGTTTGATTATTCACAAATCACGTCATATTATTTTTAAAGCTACAAGGGGAAAAAAAGAATTCAATTCATCACAAATTAATCAGAATAATTTCATGCCATATACAACCTAGTTATTATGTTGGATTACAAACAAATCATTCCAGATCTTCAACAATCCCCAACCCCAACCAGGGCCACCCAAAATTGGAGATCCTCAAATATGTTGTTTTCCAATGTTTTCTTTTGAAGTACAACATATAATCGTATCATACTTACATCTATGCTTCAAAGACTTCTTGTGAGAGACTATCACTGTATAAATGAAGATTAATTACTGGTAACACTTACTTAAAATATTGTTAATATCAAACAAAAGGAGAAAACAATGATGGTAAGTCTATATTTTAGCCTCTGAAATGAAAATTTCAGCCTTAAAATGAACCATATGTTGAGTTATAAGTCTTGAGAGCCTTTGAAAGTCGATTATTGTGATTTAAACTAAGTTTTGAGGAAAAGTTTTAAAGAGGCGGTTTTGAGTAAAAGTTTAAGGGAACTAAGTATTCCCAAATGTGAAACTTTATTTCTAAAAAGAGTTTATGAGTTCAAAAGAATTTCAGAGCAGTTACCTCTTTTAGGAGGATAGTTTGAGTAATTATCTCTAATTGAGGAAGAGTTATGTTTCTAACATACGAGCATGAGTTATATATATATTATTGGTAGTAGTATTGAACACCGATATGGGGATAAGTTCAAATAACTCAAAATCCTCATAACTATGTATGCCAACATGGGTAAATGATCATACTTTTTTAGATAATTCTTTATTGCTTTTCAACATAGTTTAGTGGATCCAATTAGTTGAGGTGTCTTATACCCCAACAAGGTATAGGACAGTTTTGGCAACGTGGGCAAGACGTTGTATCATCACGTTGCTCATAGTGATGGTTGTCGGTTAGAGAATCTCCCAATTAAGAGTAAATATTATTTTTATTGTATTTTTATACATCATTGAGTATATCTCTTGCTTTATAATGTTCTAAATATTGCATTTCTTATTGTTGTTTTCATATTGAGTTAAGTTGAGATGAGGTGACTATGACTTCCCATAGTATCAGTTCAGTTGCTTATGTTTCATCTTTCCCCTTACATACTTGTACATTCAATGTACTAACGTCAATCGACCTACATCATTTTATGATGCAGATACATGTCTTTAGAGTCATCAACAAGCACTCCGTTGATATCAATTGTGTTCCATCTAGCTTTGGTGAGCCTCCTTGCTTCCAGAGGGTTCCACGTATATTTTATTCCAATTTTGTGAAGATGTTGTGGGTCATGTCCCGATATCTATCATAGTTATTAGAGGCTTCATAGACAATAGTAATTGATGTGTCTTTTCCCATTTCCTGTTATTGTTTATTACTGGAGTTGCCTTCTTATGACAATTTGAATATTTCATTAGACTTATACAAAGTTGAGTTATAGTTGAGACCTTATAAGTTAATCTTTACATTAAAGTTCATATTTTGTTTGGGTAAGTCTTTCACTGAGTAATGAGTCCGGCCAAGGGTTCGCTTGGGGACCAACGATGGTTTTCGAGTGTCAGCCTCGTCCAAGGTGTAGGCTCTGGGTGTGACAACTTATTTAAACAATCTAAAACTGCATTTGATGAACTTTATGGGTACTTGTATGTCTTTCGAGATACCCAAGGTTAGAACTGGCAACCTTCTGAGGTTGTTTCCATTATCACATTCTGGAAAAACAACAATATGGTTGAATGCCTTACCACATGATTCTATAACCAACTAGGGATAGATAAAGGACACATTTTGGGAGAGCTTCTTCCCACGCTAAAATATGTTGGAACTGTGAGTCCTTGAGTTCCCAATTCCTTTTCAAACTATATTCTTAAATATGAAATTAATACATGCTATTCATAAAGGTCCTAGATTTGAGTCGTTCATGTTCATAATTTCGTATAAACCCTATGAGTCGAGCATTCTTGAGATGAGTAGCATCTTTGAATTTTGACTACTGAGTTCTATGAGGTTATTGAGATCCTTGAGTTGTTTCATTCATGTCTATATTTCAGCCTTTAAAGAGTTCTAACAAGAAGATTTGTCAAGAAGAATAAAAAGAAGATTCCAACAAGATATATAGAATATCGATATATATCTTAGAAGCGAAGAAATCTGAGCTTTGTAATTTGATTGCATCTCTGAAATATTGCAATATCTTCATTATCAATCAAGGTGAGCATTTTTTCATTGAAACAATTAAAATATCTTTCAAGTTTCGTTAATTACCTTCTTCTTTTTTGTTTTTGGTAATTTGATTTGAAGTTGTTTGTTTGATTTGTATGAAATTATGAGCAAAAGTAGAGGAATACAAATTTGGATTGATTTTTTAATTATTTTTTTTGTCGTGTTCCTGTTTTCGAGTGATTAATTGGAGCTTATTTGTCTAAGGTAGGAGAAATTGATCAAACCTAGCGAGACTAATGTATGAGATATTGCGGTCACAGTTTCTAGCCTTGTGATTGTTCAAATTGACGTAAAGATGGAGTTTTTCAAAATGCCCATGGAAAATAGATAAAGTTGTGAAGGCTAATTTATTTTGTTGTTGTTGTAATATGTTCAGTTGTTTGTGTCCACATTCTCACAGCTAAAATTGGGGGAAAGAGCTTAACTTTGTGCCCCAGATGGAAGATATCAATAAGGGCATCTGCAGCCCAAATAATTTCCAATCTTTTGTTGCACCCTTCCTAGTATCCCCGAGATAAATTTGCTTTACCAAACTAACTGCTTCCAGCCAGAGAAGCATACTTTTAACTGATTTATAAAAGCAAGTTGCTTTTAACCTAATATTTTATGTTGTTTGAGTCATGTTGTAGGAAGAGAATAGCTCATAGTAGTAATCTTTTCCAGTGCATCTGGATGACCTTAATGTGAACAGGTCCATATTTTCTGCTTCAAGCCTTCAAATTTGCTTACCTTTCAAAATTAACTCAAGGGATGGAAGCTATTCTTATTTACCTTTGGAACAATGGTAGCATACATATAGATTAATATGAATGATTGGATGACTTTTGTGGAGCATGATATTGTTGTTTAGCTGATTTTTATCGCATATCTCTTTAGCACTTTTTTGGTAAAATGGAAAGTTACTTAGGCAAATAAAGAAAGAGAAACAATGTGGTCGAATTTGCAACTACAAAATTGCTAAATAATTGATCTATTTCCCAAGTCCCACTTTCTTTCCTTGATTCAAAGACGTAGAGTAAATTTCCTTCGTTGAATTTAACTATTTTGAACATGGGAACTGTTCTGGTTTGTCAGATAGGTGGTGGAGAAGTTGAACGTATATACAACTAGTAATTTGTTTTCATTTGTTTCATCAAAATCTGCAACTAATAAATTTATATGCTGTGGAAAATGAAGTTCTGGAAAGAGAAAGAGGAAGATTATGAGCATTGTATCAGCAACAACATCAACATCCATGTAGTTTGCCATCGAAATCATGTCTTAGTGACTGTCCCTCGCTTGACTTTGCCTTGGAGTGACAAAAGTTCACGATTTCCATTGTGAGATATCAAGAAGAGGTCTTGCTTCCCATGTGCTCACCTCCAACGGGTTTGTTCTCCTTCTGTCTAAATTGATTGTAGTTCTTGTTACAACATGTGTCTTTTACATCAAGATTTGTTAAGCTTTTATGTGCACTTGGTGGTCAATGCTAAAGAAAAGCATTTGTCGCTGTTGACTCACCTAAGGTGGTTAAATCCAACATGATACCTCATGTCTTTGTATGTTCGGAATGATTAAATTCATGATCAGTTTCTCGTTGTAACATTTTCTAGCTTCTGATTGCCTTCTAATTTCATCTTCATGAACCATGTAATGTAAGCATTAATGGAGGAGCTCCTTTCTGCTCATTCCTTGTTTCTTCTTAGTGCAATAAAAACATTCTTGTTAATTTTTAACTTTCTATGAAGTTATTGTCTTATGGTACATGGCACCTAGGCTTAGCAAACCCTAACCCAACCCTACCTAATATCGATCTGACATTAATTTTTCATGGAAGTATTGCATTTTAATTAAATCATATGGTTTTCCATTTTACTAGAGGGATTAATCCACCATTCAATTCAATACATACATAAGAATAAAAAGAATAAAATATGGGTTGTATTCAAATTGGACCAACTGTTGGTAAAAAAAACACTACAAAGGAAAAAGGATCTGCAGATCAAAGATAAATCAACTGTTGTAAATCCTCGAACAAATAAGAAAAAAAAATAGACGATCACAATCTTTAAAACATTTAGAAAATATACCGAAAAGAAAAAGCCCATACAAATAAATCACTCAATGCTCTTTCTTTTCCCCTTATCAGCAACAACAATATTCTTGTTCTCCAAGAAACGAATTCTCCTGTTGACAACAACAAGTTTTGATTCAACTAGCGTCAGGAGATCTTTTTTTCCTTGCTCTTCTTCTGGTTCTGGTACTGGTGTTGATGATTCCTTGTGCTTCTTTTCAGGTTTCATATTTTGAGAGTAGAGATCAAGAACTTCTTTACAAGCATCCAAATTGTCAGGCCAAGTTTAGAGTTCCCCATTAGGACCAGTCATAACAGTACAAACCTTGATATCGCAGAGAGTTGCAAGCTCCATTGATTTGCTCGTTATGCATTCTTTCCTCTCTTGGTAAGACTTGGGATTGTTTGTTTTCTTCTTGCTTTGATCTTCTTCTGTCGTAGCTTGATTCAAAGTAGAGTCCTAAGAAGAATGAGTACATATATATAGGTGTTTTGGGGGAATTTTATACCTTCGGTAATACAAGTTGCCTATTTAAATTATAATTAGTATTCCCAATTTGAATAGGAAAGAGAATAAAATTCTTTTGGGAGGTTTGATAAAAAATCTGCTAAAAGTTTTTGTATGTAAGTGTCCCGAATTGGAAAAGAAATATAATATAGAAAAATAGTAATTGTAACTTCCTAAGTTTACTGACAGCTGGGTTAGATCGTCTACGTCACGCTTAGTGGGATGCGTTTTTTTTTTTTAAACCTACCCAGGCAAAACCATCCAAATACAACTTAATAAATCAGGTTTATTTGGAATATGGTATACAACTTTATTAAGTAAAATATTAAATTAGAGTCCTTTTTAGATTTGGTAAGACAATCTTGTGAAAATATTAGTGGTCCTTTTGTTTAATTATGTATGGATTTACTTTCTTATATTTTCTCCCACATTCCTTTTGTATAGAAAGTAAAGACAAAGAGATTTGGTTAGGGTTTGATGATTAATCAAATTATTTTTGAAAAAATAAATGAGAAAATAATTTTGAGTGGAAAATTTTTAGTATTACTACCTCCGTCCTCCCTAGTCGTAGATTCATCAATCGCACGCTGTATCCAAGGTCTAGTAAGCTGGAGTAATGAGGCCATCTAGGCCTCCAACTTCTGGACTCAAGCCAAGGGCACGACAACAGACCCTGAAGAGGGGGTGGCTCTGGAGGAGCTAGGGGCCTGACTGGCGGCCGGAGAATGGGAGGCCGGAGCATCCTCAGTGGCGGCTGGAGGGGCAGGCTCATCACCCTGCATTTGCTCCACATCAGCAACTAAGTCTGCTCCCAATGGAGGTACCTCAACCTGCGGCTTTCTGCGTGGTGCCGCCACATTCGCCTCATCTCGAATCAGGCTTATATCCATGGTCTTGGTCGCCTGGATCAACTTATCAAAATGCCAGACTGGCACTCTAGAATCCCTGCACAACTGAAAGATGAGGCATGGAAAGGGGTAAGTGGTGGTAGCCTTAAAGGCCCTCTCGTGAATCTCCGCAATAATCATGCGAACAAAATCCATCTCAAACCCAACAACAAGGGGTGCTACCATGACTGCGCAGTCCCAAGTGAGTACATTATCAACCTGCATGGGAGACACCTGGTTCTGTACCACCAGCCAGAAGAATTTGGCCACAAATGTGAGGGTGGCCTTCTTGATGATCAAGCCTAGGGTGCTGACTCACTTGGCACGCTCACCGTCTGTTGCAATATGATGGGCCAACCAGCGCAATAAACTCTCCATCTGCTCTGCATTCATCTGGAATGCCCCGCTCCTCACTTTGTCCCGACGATAATCAAATTCGCCCGTGTTGATCGCTAGAGTGTGGCCCGGGCCGTATAGGAATCTATGGATAGTAGCCTCTGATATATCAACTTAGACTACACGAACTAGTGTAGACTTGAGTGGAGGCTGGGCGGCGGGCTTGGCCCGTCTGTCAATCGAACCTCGGAGGGTGGCTGTATAAGAAGCATAAAACTCCCACACGATCTCCTCACTATAGGACCCTGAGCTACGAGCCATCCACTCGCACCGGCGCCTCTGGAATAGTGTATGGATGTCAGGCACAGTATAAAGGCTGCCTATGAATGCCCGGCACTCCTCGGTAATCAATCGAGCCATCCTCTCTTTCTCTTTTATCATCTGGGCATCCCTGTATATTTGCCATTGGCCACTTACACACCACCAGTTTGGCTCCTCAACAACTGCAGCATGATCGGTGTTTGGTGGAACTAGGATGTCCCCCGCACTAGTAGCCTCATCACACGAGGTAGTCCTACCATGTGAACTGGAGCTGAAAGCGAAGACGGAACCAGAATAAAAAACCGAGGTAGACTTAGAGCTGGAAGAAAAACTAGTCGGTGAACCGATCGGTGTATCCTCCTCATCAGACTGGGAGGCACTGACCATGTCGGGAATCAACTGTCGGGATTGGTTTAGGGTAGTGCGAGGAGATGTGGGGCAATGTGTTGTGGCAGGTGGGAATTATGCGGGATCCTTCTCCGCATCAGTATCTTCATCAATTAGCCGCAATGTTGGTGCCACCGACTTTCACTTACCCTTTGGTACATATGTCAGAGCTTTCTTGGGAGCCATGGTACTTGTGGAGGCTTAGTTAGTACCAATATAGACCAAGGACACACTCGAAAATTTTAGAACAAGAACAAACCAAAACAAAAAATGAAAAATATTTCAGATAGTAGCTTTAGTGGCCACCAACGGTCTGTAGGTTGACCTATGGTCTGTGGGTCCCCTCTGTAGGTCAGAGGTCCCAAAAAGTTGGGCTTTGATGGGAACCACGGATGTGCAGAAAGGTCTGTAGGTTGACTTACGGACCATAGTCCACCTACGTGGTTCCTCACTTAGAGGGTTTTCCATGTACAATAGACCCATGGACCTGACCTACGGTCCGTAGGCAGGGTCTCGTGGGTCAGGTCTGTGCCAAGTATCAGACATTCTTCATATGTAAACCATTTTTCAACCATTCAAACAATCAACCTAAGTCTAATCATGGATTTCAACACAATTTATGGTAGTTTGTCATCCCTAGGGTTCCGATTACTCATTCTTTAACATTTATTGCATAAAAAACTAGGAACCCTAAGTCAAAGCTTCCATTTAGACTATTTACCCAAAGTTATTTGATTACAAAGACAATACAATCACATTCTATCGTCCCAAGGGTGTTTCTAACTATAGTTTATCATGCATTTTCATACAAAAGAAACCCAAGGTCAAGATCCACTTCATGACTTGATATATTGAACAATGAATACTGAAATTCAGAGTTAAGTTGAAATCGTTTACCTTAAAAGTAATGGAAGTGGGTGATTGTGTGATGCTAAAACTCCTTAGACCTTTGTGACACCGAACCCAGACCTTGAACTCTTCTTGGGAAGGGAGAATGAGAGTGGAAATTTGGGAGAGGGTAAAAATGATTATGGGAAATGGGAGTGATAAGGGGGATAGATGAGGGAGTTTTAGGATTTGGAGGGGTTAGAAACGGTTAGGAAGGAATATGGGAAGTGGGGAATGAATATAAAAAATGAAGAGTTTTATTAAAAAGGGTCCGGGACGGGTTGACTGAACCCTAGGTTTGTACCCACGAAACCCCGTCTACGGGTCGTGGGTTGACCTACGGACCGTAGATGGGGTCTGTAGGTCACTCAACACTAAGAAAAATTTGAGGACTTGCCTGGGGATCTGCGAACACGATTCACGGTCCGTGGATGGACCCAGGGACTGTTGAGGGGTCCGTAGACCTCTGCGCAGACCTTTTTCTGCATATTTTTCTTTTCATCCCTGCACATGTAGCATCCATTAGGCCTTTGTTTTTATATTTTCTGGACACTTTTTAGGCACGGACCCTATGCTATACCTGGCCAACACTAAAACAAAAATAAAATACTAGTCTAAGAATTATAGAAAATCAACTCAACAAAGAAAACTCCTAAATCGAAAAGAAAAACCTATAGTTGGATAGATTGTACATCTTGGGTTGCCTCCCAAGCAGCGTTTGATTTAACATCGCGGCACGACGCAGGCCTCTTACTCAGACTTTATCAAGATAGTAGGCCTCGACCACCTCTTGCACATTCTCCTCTTGGCCCATGTAAACCTTGATCGTTTTCCCATTTACCTTGAACCCTGTTCCCTCATTGTTCTCGAGCTCGACCGCTCCATGTAGGAACACTTGAGTGACTATGAATGGCCTGGTCCACTTGGACTTGATCTTGCCAGGAAACAAGCACAACCTAAAGTTGAATAGAGGCACCAGATCACCCACAACAAATTCACGCTTTTCGATCTTTTGATCATGATACTTCTTCATCTTCTCTTTGTACAAGGCTGAACTTTCATAGGCTCTTGGGAAAAACTCATCAAGCTCATTCATGTCACTTACTCTCTGACTCGATGCGGCTCCCCAATCAAATTCAACTTCTTTAGCGCCCACATAGCCTTATGCTCTAGCTCTACCGGCAAATGGCAAGACTTCCCATATACAAGTTGGTTGGGGGGCATACCTATGGGAGTCTTGAATGCGGTGTGATAGGCCCATAGAGCATCATCAACCCTCTTAGACCAATCGGTTCTATTAGTATTCACAGTCTTAGCAAGGATTTGCTTGATTTCTCTATTGGACACTTCAACTTCCCCACTAGACTGCGGATAGTAAGGAGTGGCTACATTGTGATGGACTCCATATTTCTCTAACAAAGCCTTGAACAACTTATTGCAAAAGTGGGAACCTTCATCGCTGATAATCGCTGTACGTGTACCAAATCTAGAGAAGATATTAATTTTCAGAAATTCGGTGACACTTTTACCTTCATTGTTTGAAAGCGCAATTTCTTCCACCCATTTCAACACATAATCAACCGCAACACAAATATAATTCATCCCATATGAACTCACAAATGGACCCATAAAATCAATGCCCCAAACATCGAAAAACTCAATCACCAAAATTGGATTCATAGGTAGCTCTTGCTTCTTTGAAATACCTCCTTCTCTTTGGCAACGATCACAAGACTTGGCGAAATCATGAGCATCTTGGTGGATTGTAGGCCAATAAAACCCAGACTGCAAGATTTTATGTACAGTCTAAATACCACTATGATGCCTACCAACAGACGATGAATGACACACCTCTAGTATACTCAATATCTCAACCTCGAGCACACAACGACAAATAATCCCATCAGCACAAATACGGAACAAATAAGGCTCATCCCAAAAGAACTTCTTCACATCATGCATAAACTTTTTCCTTTAATGAAAAGACAAATCTGATGGAACCAAATCACTTGCCAAGTAGATAGCAAAGTCTGTGAACCAAGGAATCAGATCATGAGAAGCAACCAATACCTGCTCATCTGGAAAAACATCATCAATTTCAGTCCCATCTCCTAGCTAGAGCATAGCTTCCTCCTCTAATCTGGACAAATGATCGGCAACATGATTTTCTGTCCCCTTTCTGTCTTTTACCTCAAAATCAAACTCTTGCAGCAACAATACCAATCAAATCAACCTCGGTTTTGCATCCTTCTCAGCCATCAAATACCTCATGCAGAATGGTCAGTATGCACTATGAACTTAGTACTAAGAAAGTAGGATCGAAATTTCTCGAATGCCAAAAGCACAACAAAGAGTTCCTGTTCATCACTGTATAGTAATTTTGACCCACATTTAAAGCTTTGCTGGCATAGTAAATATAATGAAGAATCTTCTCTCGCCTCTGTCCCAATACCACACAAAACGCCACTCCACTCGCATCACACATTACCTCAAACGGTTGCACCCAATCCTGTGAAATAATGATAGGAACGGAAACTAGCTTTTCCTTCAACTATTCAAATGCTCTCAGACAAGCTTCATCAAAATCAAACCTATACTCTTTTTCGAGTAATTTGCACAATGGGTGTGCAATTTTGGAGAAATATTTGATAAACCTCCTATAGAAACCTGCATGTCCAAGAAAACTTCTAACACCTTTTATAGAGATAGGTGGTGGAACATTTTCTATTACCTAGACTTTTGCGCTATCAATCTCAATACCTTTCTCAAAAATCTGATGACCTAGAACGATCCCCTCTTTCACCATGAAGTGGCATTTTTCTCAATTCAGCACAAGATTTCACTCTTCACACCGTTTCAGTACCTCGACCAAATGATCCAAACAACCATTTGAGCTTGAACTTGCATTTGAAGCAAGTATTGCGAGCGTGAGAATCTTTGGTAATGGTGTGTCACAACTTGAATCTTCAGGTAGCCAGTTTATCCTGGCATGAGTAAATTGAGTCTTGTTGTGTAGGACTATTTGAGACATCCTTTTTGAACTTGTGTAGCACTATTTGAGACATCCTTTTTGAACTGCCGAACTTGAGTTTTACTTGATGACAAGCAAAAGCTTAAGTTGGGGGTGTTGATGAGTCCACAAATTGGACTCATTTAGGGATATATTTTGATAGAATTAGTGTCCTCAAATGCATATTTTGTCTCAATATTTGATGAAAACCCTTAAGTTTCAGGTATTTAGAGTTTGAGGCAAAGCATGGACACCATTTTTCAAAGAGGAACAAAACGTCTAAAAAGAACGAAGAAATGAAGGCCTGAGGATCGCCAAGCCCAGTTGGCGAGTCGCTGATCGGCCTGGAGATCGCCTTTTGTTCCAGCGTGCTAAGCCCTGAAGGGAAAGATCAAGTTGGCGATGAAATGGAGCAGTCGACGTGTCGCCCAGTAGTTTCGCGAAGCAGTACCATAACGCCCAACGACTCATAGCGCAAAGAGGCTGAAGGCTAAAGCAAGAAGGAGATGAAATCGACCAAAAGGCGGATCGCCGAGGGTATCGGCGATCCCGACTAACTGCGCCGAGTGATCCGCTGCAGCACAAATTTTCAAACATTATAAATACTTGTTTAAATTTCTAGCTTAATATCATATCACTATTATTATTAGAACTTTTTACAGTTTTTGAGAGAGTCTAAGTTTTAGAGGGTTTTGGCGACTTTGTTCTATGACCTTGAAGATTCAAAGGGTTTCAACTCCAAGAAATTGGATGTGGGTCTCTAATATTCTTCACTCTTGACGTGTTTTAAGACTTAATTCTTCATACCTAGTTGATGGAAACTTATATTGGTGTTGATTTTTACCTCTTTTACATGTCTAGCTAAAACCCCAATTCTTGGGGTGTGATTTTGTGAATATGGGTTAGATTATCTGTTAGGTCTTGCTTGTTGATGGTTTATTTGTTGTTTAGATATGATTTCATTTAGTAGTTGTGTATGAAATTAATAGAATTGTAGTTGCAAATACGATTTCATCTTAGTGTTTTTGACTTGCTCGAGAGAGAGGTCGTAAAACTAAGACTACTAAACTGATAGGCGGTGGTATTGGGTCGACATGGGCTCAGCTCGAGAGAGTGAACCCTAGTCCTTTTCCCACATATTCAGCTCGAGAGAGGGAATGGGCTAAGGTGGAGGCTGTGCTTAATGTGGCAACTCGGTGTTTGAAAAAAATCGAGTTGATTCGGGGTAAGTTGCTCGAGAGAGAATTTACCCCCACTATAGTCTAGCCTAGTCGCAAATACTCAACAATTTACTATGAAAAGCATGTACCCGATAATTTAGTCTATCCCGTATTCCTATCACATCCCTAGAATCTCGTCTCTCTAACTTGTTTTCGTATATTCTTGCTGTTTTTAGTTGTTAATTACTACAAAACCCCTCATTGATAATTGACGCTGGCGTCACCCCTTTGATTTAGTATGTTTATATTCGATAATGTTTATAGCTATGACTAATTAGAACTAAATTTTATTTTTGCATTAATTCTCAAAACCACTCACTGTGGGAACGATCCTAACCCTTGGTTGGGTTATATTACTACACGCGATCGTATGGCACTTGAACCGAAATAGTATCAATTGATTACGTCTTTAAAACATCATGTTGTCGCGGAACTGATCGGTGACTTGCCGACTGCCCCTTTCTAGTTGCCGACTTGGTTTCTTCCCTCAGGGTTGGCACACTGGAACTTTAGGCGGATTGAATGGCCACTCGGCGATTTGCCAATTCGCCAAGTTCTCTTGGCAATTATTAGGCTCACCTTTCTCCACTTCTTTAGAATGTTTTGTTCCTTTTTGCCTGTTAGTGTCCTTGCTTTGTTCCTTAATTCACATACCTGAAAATCAAGGTTTAAACATCAGTTTATAGCATAAATTAAGCATTTGAGGACACTAAATTTATCAAAACACAATCGTAAATGAGTCCAAATCTCTGACTCATCAACACCCCCAACTTAAATGTTTGCTTGTCCTGAAGTAAAACTCAATATCAGCAGTTCAAAAAAGGATGTCTCAAATAGTGCTGCATAAGTCTCAACATGAATGTACACAACAAGGTTCAACTTACTCATGTAATGATCAGTTGTGAACTTCATTTGCCTCATCGTAGCCACACATTCATTCTGTTCGATTAAGTGCACTATTCAAGTCATCGGTATTGATCACAACCGACACTCAAATTTGCACAAGAACAACCACAATCACACACAAAAGAGGTGGAAATTTTTTTAAATTAGGTTCAAAACCATTTTCAATCAAAACAATGGGCCACAAGCTAAAACATCAACACGAGATCAAGATCAAAGCATAAATATATATCAATAAACTAAGCCCAATATTCACAAACACATCAAAATCGCAAGAGGTAGGTATGGAAATACCTCACCTACCCAACAAAATGAAGCAGTTGTTCTCAAATGCAACAAAAACAATAACAAAGTATCCTAAAATAACAGAGAAGGAGGGGAAAATCATCAGTCTGCTCATTCACTGCGTTTGTCGGGGCATCAGCGCCTGGGGTCACACTCTGGGGTAGGGCATCAGTACCCGGTGTCTCAACAGTTATTGCTGTACTAAAGCCTGCCATAGTGGTATCTCTCAAATAGGCCTGTCTAGCTGTCTCAAACATGGCACCCTCTAAGTTAGCCAGATCTTCATAGACAACCTCATTTCGCACCTCAAGCTGCTCCTCATCTGTCTCGACCTCAGACACAACAACAACAACATCCTCCATAGAAGTTGGAGATACCTTAGTATAGGATGGGACATCTGCACTCGGGACCTCTGGGATCCCTGCTGACTCAAATAGCGAAGTGAAGTCTGCAGACTTCAGATGGTCCACATCCTTCCTCAGCTCAAAAACCTCAGCTTTCAAAGTCGTCACCTCAGTTGTAACATCGTGCCATCTCTCACAAACCTCTACTCTCGAAGTGAGAGTAACAATAGGAGCCCTGAGGGGTGTCAGTTTAGTAGTAATAGCTCTCTCAATTATCCAGAGCACCTTAGCCTCTAATCGGGAAGCCCGCACATCGACAGAATGTGCTAGGTGCTCCATCTTGTGAAGCATAGCCTGGGTAATCGGAGTCCTGGAGGCAGTAGAAACAACAACAACTCTAAAGGGTGGGAAAGCAACAGAAGAACTCGGGGCTTGAGAAGGAGTGGAACAAGATGTACCTGAAGGCCCAGAGGCTGGAGTATTACAATATCTCCCCCTTGGGAACATTCATCCTCAAATGATGATCTAGACACCTTACGGAAGTAGAGACTCAAGACTAGCAGGTCATTATGCATGAAACATCTTACCTCAAGCTTGAATAGGAATAGAAGGAAAGATATGAGGATATCGGGACTTCATATCAGCCTCGTCATCCCAAGTAGCACCCTCAACTAGATGATTTCTCCATAAAACCTTCATGGAAGCTATTTTCTTGTTTCTCAATCTCTTCACTTGCTGGTCTAGGATCTCTACCGGAACCTCTTCATATGAAAGGCTTTCGTCAACTCCCAACCCTTCTAGGGGAAGAATGGACACCTGATCTCCAATACACTTCTTAAGCATAGAAACATGAAATACTGGGTGAACCGGGGTGAACTCATTTGGCAAATCCAACTCATAGGAAACTTTCCCAATACGCTTCAAAATTTGATATGGGCCTACATACTGGGGACTAAGTTTCCCTTTCTTGCCAAACCTCATCACACCCTTCATGGGTGAGTTTTCAAATATACCCAATCATTAACTTAAAATCTAGATCCCTTCTTCTTACATCGGCATAAGATTTTTGTCTACTTTGAGCCATTCTCAACCTCTCTCTAATGAGCCAAACTTTCTCAATAGCTTCATAAACCAATTTGGGACAAATAAGAGCAATTTCACCTACCTCAAAACAACCAACCGGAGAACTACATCTCCTACCATACAAGGCTTCAAAGGGAGCCATACCAATACTAGAGTGATAACTATTATTGTAGGCAAACTCTATTAATGGAAAGTAGTCATCCCAATTACCTTTGAAATCTATAACGTATTCCCTTAACATATCTTCCAATATTTGGATGATACGCTCGGCTTGGCCATTGGTTTGGGGATGAAAATCCGTGCTAAGCATGACCTTTATACCAAGCCCTTTTTGGAATGCCTTCCAAAAGTGTGAAGTAAATTGAGTACCCCGATCCGAAATAATAGATGATGGGAACTCATGCAACTTCACTATCTCTCTTATATACAACTTGGCATAGTCTTCCGCCGAATAAGAAACCTTTCTAGGAATAAAGTGGTCTGATTTCGTCATCCTATATATAATGACCCAAATAGAATCATGTTGCCTTTGGGTGCGGGACAATCCCACAATAAAGTTCATAGGTACATCTTCACACTTCCTAGTGGGGATACTTATGTTTTGGGACAAGCCTCCCGACCTTTGATGCTCAACCTTAACTTGTTGACAATTAGAACATTTGGCTACAAATCCCAATATCTTTCTTCATGCCATTCCACCAATAGACTTTCTGTAGATCACGGTACATCTTGGTGGATCCCGGATGAATAGAATATCGAGAACAATGAACTTCCTCTAAAATTTGCTCCCTCAAACCATCAACATCCGAAACACATAACCGACCTTAGTACCTAAGCACCCCATCTCCACCTTGGGAGAAAGCCTCAATGGACTTCTTGAGTACCGATTCTTTCAACACAACTAATATAGGATCAAGGCTTTGTCAGCCTTCACATCCATCACAAAGGATGATTTGGACACATTATGAACCATGACACCACTCTTGGTGGAATCCACTAGTTGAAAACCTAGCCGAGCCAACCTATATATGCACATCACGAACCAATTCTTTCTTTTCTTCGTCTATATAAATGAGACACACTTGTCACGACCCAAGGCTAGCACCTAGATGTGACACGACATACTCGACCCCGAAGGGGTCTAATACAAGCCTCATAGCTCATTCATTACATAGGTAATAGAAATAGTACGGAATTAAAACTTTTTATATAAAACCATACGATTCAAAACATTCAAATACTCATTAAAATCTTTCAAAAGACACAACGGAAGTCTAAGTCTCACATGGCCATATTAGACAAAACTTTAACAAGATAGGGTCACGGCCCTTTAAAATCGAAGTCTTAACAATAAACTCAAAACAAGAAAGAACTAGAAATAATAATGTCTTTGTCCTCGACCTACGAGGACATACCAAAGTTGTCTTGGAGAACTCTAATCCAAGCTCCACTATAGAGAATACAATCACTTGCCGGAACCTACACTTGTAGTTAAAATAAGAGAAATATGGGTTAGCACACAAAAATGTACTAAGTATGATGACCATGCAAAAAGATGCTTAAAAAAGGGACATTTGTTTAAAAGTCATGCTTTTATGCCATTTGGTAAAACTTCATGTACATCGATAAAATAGGCATAATATAAGTCACAACCAACATACAAGTCACATTTCACATTTGAACAAGATCACATATAACCCTCTACCTTCACCTTAAGACTTCACCTCAAGTAACCCTCAAGCTATACCTTATGCAATGTATGGATAGCGTCCCATACCACCACCCACACTAAGGTACCACCTTAAGGTCACCAAAAGTGAACTTACCATTCATCCTTTACACCTTTACACAAATAAAGCATTTAAGAGACATAAACATTACATGAGTCACATCATCACATTAAGACCAACATCTAAGACAACTCTAAGTCATACTTGTGCAATGTGCAAGTAGCATCATACTACTACTCACCCTAAGTACTCCTTTGAAGTCACCCTAGATAAGGCACATTCGTATACAATAAGTTATGACAAGGAAGTAACTCATAATACAATCCAAGTATAGCATGCATCTTTACATTTAAGCATTTAAGTCAACATTCTTCATTAACTTCATTTAGGACACATTCATTCATTAGCCATTAAGGCTTAGAGAACTCACTGTGACCCTCTCAAAGCCTACTCGTGCAATGCATGGATGGCATCCCATACTACCACCCACACATTGTAGAACTCCTCAATAAACCATAATGCACATCTCACATGATGGGAATAAGAATTTAACCGACATAGACCATGCAAGCTAGACATGGAATCCAGTGTCATATAGCCCCACACCATAAAGAGGTGTTCAACTTGCCTAAGGAAGAACGGTCACATTAGCTCGGATGGAATCCGCTAGCTAATATCCTATCTGGGCACATAGTTATGGGATAGGAAGATGTTCATTGGAACTTTAACCTAATGTTGGGAGAGTTTCCATCTAACCATATCCCCTCGGTGCTTAGCCTACATTCCCATAGATTATTTCATTCACATTACATTAGTGTATAGGGATGAATGCCATAGGCCTATCGACCCATGATACATCATTACACAAGGAAGGAATGCTATAAGCCTATCGATCCATGGTACATTCAAGGATAGCTCTACAGTCCCCATGAAAAGAATGCCATAAGCCTATCGATTCATGGTCCCTCATTACATTCTTATACTCATAAAGGAATGCCACTAGCCTATCGATTCATGGTACATTAACTCTTTAAGAAAGGAATGCCACTAGCCTATCGATTCTAGAGTCTTCATTACATTTGATCATTTATGAAAAGAATGCCTTAAGCCTATCAATTCATATCCATCAAGTCAAGACACATTCAATACTCATGTATGAAAGGAATGCCATAACCTATCGATTCTTATTCATCAAGTCAAGACACATTCATTAAACAAGAAAAAGATGCATAAGCCTACCAATTCTAGATTCAGCATTCACATTATAGAAACTCTTCACATTCCACCATTATCATTCATGAGTGTCAAATTAAAAAATAGCCTTTCAATACTAACACAAATTCATTAAATACATGATCATCATTCTATCATTGAAATCACATGCATATCCATCATTTCACATTCATATATACGACATCATGATAATACTTCAATCCCTCACACTATGACTTCAAGGCCATGATCACAATGTACATAGTAAGTAAACACCTACATATTTCAAGTGGATCAACAATTCAAGTACAATGCTACTTTAACATGAAATTAGGTCACAACTTGCCCTCTCAAGGCTATGATAAAAAAAATCCTCAATTCACCATAATTAGGCATAGATGATGATACAATTCAACAATCTAAATCAAACTAGGCATAATCCATCAACATTCATTCATGGTCAACAAACCCACTTCATAAGACACAATTTAAGATTTGAGAGAAATCATGGGTTCATAGGGTATTTTCATCTTAAATCATCAATTAAACACCAATACAATAATAATTTGTCATTATAAACCATTTGAAAACGTTTGATGAAAGAACCCATGAGATTGAGTAAAATATAGGGTTTTTGAGAAACTTGAAACTTTGAAAACTATTTTGAAATTGACTCTAGGGTGAAAGCTAACCCTAGATGAAGGATCACCATACCTTTTTCTTGAAGAATCCCACGAAAATCCACTCAATTAGCCTTCCTCTTCAAGCCCTAAGTCTTATTCTTCTCTTGGTCTTCAAAGGAGTTCTAGAGAGAAGATATTTTGAGAGGGAGGGGTTTTGATTTGGGGAAATTGAAGAATGAAATCTAAAATAGTATTTTATTGTTTTAGTACTCTTAAAATACCTGAATAACCCTAAAATAACCGTCCAAACACTTAACTAAGAAAAGGGTGAATTTACCACTTCACCCTTCACTTGGCAGTGTCACTTGACAGATTGCAGGCATAGTTCACGAAACCCCCATCCACGGACCGTGGATGGGGTCACGGACCGTACTGTTCCTTCGTCATCTGGGACTGTGGCTTGCATTTGGGGGCCATTGGCCACAGAGGCCATCCACGGGGCGTGGATGGACCTACGGGGCGTGGTCTCCTTCCGTGGTCCACCAAGTTTGGGGCAGCCTTGTTGTTTCAAGGGGTCTTGGGGATTAGGCTTAGGGTCCTCCTCAAGGACCCCTAGGATGGTCCAAGGGGTGTCATACCTTGACGTTTAACCCCTAAACCCCTCAATTATGACTCGGGACAACCTCAAACATCATTAAACCTCACACCAAAATCAAACACACACACGTTAGGCTCTAGTTTTACTAGTTCATTTTTAAGGTCGGTACAACACTACCCATGAAAAATCTACTAAGTGCATCCGCCACAACATTAGCTTTGCCGGGCGGATAAAGGACACTCATGTCATAATCCATTAAGAGTTATAGCACCTTCGTAGACGAAGATTCAAGTGCCTTTAACTAAACATATATTGAAGACTTTTGTGATCAGTGAAAACATACACATGGACCCCATACAAGTAATGCCTCCATATTTTAAGGCAAACACAACCGCCGGTAATTCAAGATCAAGGATCGGATAATTCTTCTCATTGGCTTTAAGTTGCCTTGAAGCATAGGCAATAACCTTACTATTTTGCATGATCACACATCCAAGCCCAACTCTAGAGGCATCAGAATACACCACAAAACCATCCGTACCCTCCGGTAAGGTCAACACCGGAGCGGAAGTAAGTCTATCTTTCAACTCTTGGAAACTTTTCTCACAAGATTCCGACCACACAAATTTAGCTTTCTTTTGAGTCAGCCATCAACGGAGAAGCAATGGAGGAAAACCCCTCAACAAACCTCCTATAGTAACCGGCCACCAAAAAACTTCTAATGTCTGAAGGAGTTAGAGGTCTAGGCCAACTCTTGACCACATCTGTCTTCTTAGGGTCTACCTCAATACCCTTTCTTGACACAATATGACTAAGGAAAGCTATGGACCTTAACAAAAAGTTGTTGGTCCTTAAGAACTTACAACACAATTCTCAAATGGTCCACATGTTCATTCTCACTCATTGAATAGATCAAAATGTCGTCGATAAACACAATCACAAACATGCATAGGTATTGCCTAAACACTCTATTCATCAAATCCATAAAGGCCGCCGAGGCATTTGTCAACCCAAATGACATAACCGCAAATTCATAGTGACCATATCGAATCCTAAAGGCCATCTTGGGAATATCAACCCCTCTCACCCTCAATTGGTGATAACCTGAATGAAGGTCAATTTTGGAGAAATAGCTAGCCCCTTGAAGTTGGTCAAATAAATCATCGATTCTCGAAAGGGGATATTTATTCTTGATTGTCACTTTATTCAATTGACAATAGTCGATGCACATTTAAGAGACCCATCCTTCTTTCTAACAAACAATACCGGAGCACCCCATGGAGAGATACTTGGTCGAATAAAACCCTTATATAACAAATCCTTTAGTTTCTCTTTAAATTCTTTCAACTAAGCCGGAGCCATTCTATAAGGAGGAATGGAGATAGGTTGCGAATCCAGTAAAAGATTAATACCAAAATCTATTTCCCGCTCGGGAGCCATTCAAGAACTCATTTACTATCGGAACCGATCTAAATAATGGGGTTTGGACTCAACATCCATCACCTTAACAAGATGGTAAATACACCCTTTGGAGATCATCTTCCTAGCTTTAAGGCAAGGAACAAATTGACCTCTAGGTATTGAATTTTGCCCCTTACGCTCCAAGATAGGCTCATTTGGAAATTGGAATCTAACCACCCGAGTTCTACAATCGATAGAGGCATAACATGCATGCAACCAATCCATACCCAAGATCACATCAAAGTCTAGTATATCTAAATCCACCAAATCCACCAAAGTGACTCTTTGGGACAAGGAAATGGGACAACTTCTATAAACTCTTTTAGCCACCACCGAGTCACTAACCGGTGTAGATACCAAAAATGGATCTACTAACACATCGGGGAGTATTTCAAACTTCATGGCCATAAAAGGTGTCACAAAGGATAAAGTAGCACCGGGATCTAACAAGGCATATATATCAATAGAAAAGAATTTTAACATACCGGTCACAACATCCGGGGAGATCTTTTGGACACCTCGGAATTGACGAGCATAGAAGCGATTTTTCTTTTGGACATTGGAGTTTGAACCGCTTGGAGAAGCTTGCTTATCTTCCCTTCACTTAACCTTGATCATTGGACAATCTCTCATCTTGTGGCCAACCTGCCCACAACTAAAATACCCATTGGTACCAACAAGACACTTACCATCATGCTTTCTTCTACATTTTGCACAATTAGGCCTAGCAACATAAGAACCACCATTTTTACCTCCTTGAGGTTTAGGGTTGGAAATCCTATCCTTGTTGACCCTTGGATCACTAGAGGAGCCTTGGTTGGAAAACCTTTGTCTAAACCTTGGTCGACTTTGTCCATCGAACCTAGCATTAGAGAAGTTCCCATCATCGGTTCTAGCTCTTTTCACCTTTATATTCTTTTTCTTAAGTTTTGACTCCTTTAATTTGTTGAGCGTACACCATAAGCCTTGAGATATCCATGTAATGAAGGATAATTGCCGTACAACATTCTTCTTGAACCAAGTCGGACATACCTATCAAAAACCTACTCATCTCATTCCCCGAATCCACCCATAGATGAGCATACTTGGATAGTTGGGTAAATTTCAAGGCATACTCCTTGAAACTCATGCTACCTTGCCTAAGGTTAATGAATTATTCCACCTTAGCCTCCCTCAACTCTTGGGGAAAGAATCTATCAAGAGATGCCAATTTGAACGTTTCCCATTCACCAGACCCGCTCCTATGTGTCTTCCCATCTTCTAGAAATCATACCATACTTAAGCAACATCCTTTAGTTGGTAGGTGGCTAACTCCACCTTCCTTTCCTTAGACACCCCCATAATATCAAGCACTTTGTAAAACTCATCGATAAACCTTTGGGAATCCTCTTCTACTTTAGAGCCATGAAATTCGGAAAGGTTCATTCTACCAAAATCCCCAACCCTAGAAGCAACCGAATTCACATTAGGATTTACCGGAGCTACAACTTCTCTATTAGCTTGAGCCAACATTTGGATAGTAGACCTAAACTCCGCATAGGTCACATTCTTAACCACAAGATCAACCGGAGCTTGATTAAATTGAGGAAGTTCCTCATTCACATTGACACCCTCCATTCTTATAGAGTTAGCCCTTCGTGTATTCATATACTGAAGACACAAGAGAAGGATTAGAAGAGGGACTTTATAGAGTTAAACTCTGAGGCACGACTTTAAGAGTAATGAAAGAAGTGAAATTTTCCTAAACATCTTATAGCCTCTTATTCATAAGTGTGGCGCGTTTCACATTCATGAACAAGACTCTACTAGACGTGGCTTATGAGACATCATCCTAAAATTATTCTAAACCTTGTGCTCTGATACCAAGTTTGTCACGACCTAAGGGTTCCCCCTAGATGTAACAAGGCACATAGAACCCCGAAAGGGCTCCATGTAAGCCACTTAGCATACCATAACATAAAAAAATGCATTTCAAGTCCAAAATTTTTATAAAGGAAATTGGAAGTCTAGACTTGTCTCAATTAGCCATCTATTACAATCCTTGAATCAAATAGGGTCACAATGTTTACAACATAATACGAAAGTCAAATACAAGAAAAAGGAACTACAAATACAACATCCATCCTCGAACCATGAGGACTCACCACAAGCAAGGAGAAATGAACAAATCCAAGTTCTAGCCACAATGGGAACCACCTTGAAAACCGAATCCTACACTTGGGAAAAAAGTAGGAAAACATGAGTTAGTACACAAATGCACTAAGTATGATAGTCATGCATAAAATCATGAAAACATGCTAAAAGGGACATTTTAGTTGAATGCATGCAATTTGCTAAGTTAAAACATCATTTTGAAGATAGTGGAGAAGCATAAAACATAAGCATAATCAACTCATAGATCATCATATAATAAGAGGACATACCATAAATACCCTCAAAGCATACTTTTGCAATGCATGAATAAGATCCCATAATCCCACCCATACTAAGTAAAGATTCTTGAGTATCTATAGTTCATCATTCATATTCTTGTTGATACTATCATAAAAGGGAAATCAGCCTTAACCTTCATAGACCGTGCGAGCTTACCATGGAATCCGGTGTCTACCCCACACTAAATAGGGGTTGTCCTACTTGCCTAAGGTATAACCATACTCTTAGCTTAGGTGGATCCACTAGCTAAAGACCTACGTGGGAACATAGTTTATGGGATAAGAAGATTGCTTCTAGAAACCCAGACTCAACTAGGGTATAAGGTTTCCATCTCATGAGATACATACTTTGGGAACCCGAACTTAACTAAGGTAGAAGGAACCCATTTGGAAAGCCACACTCAACTAGTGTAAACGCTTTCATTAGAAAGCCGGACACATCTATTGCACAAGCTTCCGTCTCATGTTCATAGCCACTCAGTTCTAAGCATTAATTCCCATGTATTACATATTAAGTCTTGACTTAAGTGCATATTCATGGAAGAATGTCTTGATACTCAATCCGACATGATTCATACTATAGCTCATAGATTCAATAGGTGAGAATAGCCTTTCAATCTTACAATCATCATATTGTGAGAAAACCCTTCACATCATATCATATTGATACATAAGTGTGTATATGAGGATAACTTCCAACAACACAACAACTAGATCATAATCATAGTCATTTTACTCTCAAAGTGTTCTTAAAGTGTCTACTTCAATCTCATAATCATGTAAAATTCTCATACTTTGCCCTCAAGGACCATATATCACATTCAATCAACACATCTAGAATTAATACATTAGACATGAATATAATCATAATTCAAGTAACCCAATCACTACATACATAATTTCATACCATTCTTCTATAATCAACAAACCCACATCACAAAATCATAATTAAGTAATATGGGGAATTCACGGGTTCTTTGGGATTTCAACATAATAACCATAATAAATCATCAATTCAATCATAATATAATGTAATTAAAGCATCGGAATCATTTTTGAAAGGAACCCATGACTTAGAGACAAACCATAGCTTTTGTGGAATTTCTATTGGGGTTTTTAAAGGCTCGTGTCTGAAAACTATCCATGGATGAAGGACTACCATACCTTAGCAATGGAATCCAATGGAATTGAATAGAAAAGTTTTCTTCTTGAACCCTAGCCCCAACTTCCTTCTTCTTCTTCTTCTTCCTTGAAGTTATAGAGAGAGAATTTTGGGAGAGGAGATGAACTTTGGGAAATATTTGGGTGTTATGAAAATATGACTTAGTTTAGGTGAATTTGACTTAAAAAAGACTTATATAGTGATCCTAAACTTACCCAAAACGACTTCACTTTGATAGGACTTAAAACAGAAGTTCCCAAAATAACCCTCACTTAAATTGAGATGCCAGGTGCCACGAGTGGATCCACGAGCCATGGTCCCCTTTGTGGACTTGAGGCAGTGGCTTGGGCAACATGTGCCCTTAGCTACCATGCACAAGGAATCTTCACGAGGGGCTCCACGAGCCGTGGTGCAAGCCACGAGCCATGGTCCCTCTCGTGGATCTTGAGGCAGTGGCTAAGCCATTTTTATTCACCAAGCTCACACCACTAAGGCATGACCAAGGCCACTCCCACGAGTCGTCTAACGCTTCATGAGCCGTGTAGTCGCTCGTGTGGATGAGCCAATTTGGGACAGCCTTGGGGAGGCTACTACCTCCATCTTCATGAGTGTCACCACGACTTATGGTGACCACCACTGGTCATTAAGGCCCTCGTGGTCTTGGGGCATTGCCTTGGCAAGGCTTGGGCAGCCTTGGACCCTTCCCCTTCCCCTTGGCCCTAGGACACCTCCATGACTCTAACCCTCAAATGTTTAGCTCTCATTTTATCCTACTAATTTCTGGAGAGTTATAACCCATGACAAGACGCCTTTGGGTGGCAGAGAATGGACTCATTATGTGACGTGACTGAGCTGCTGATAAATCCAAACCAGTACCGAGCATCTATTTTCAGATGCTCCTTCTCGATGGGCGCTCCGGCCTCAATCCACCTCGGGGTGGTGTTAGAAATAAGGGGGGTAATGAGTTCGAGATTTGGACTCATTTAGGGCTTTATTTATAATGATTTAGTGTCCTCAAATGCTTGTTTTGTGCCAATAAATGATGTAAGACGCTTGATTTCCAGGTATATGGATTGAGGAGCAATGAAAGGACACTAAGTTACAAAAAGGAACGAAGCAAGCTAAAAGAGTGAAGAAAAGTAAGCCTGGTGATCGCCAAGTCTACTTGGCGAGTCGCCGAAGGGCTTCTTGACCGCCTAAATTTCCAGTGTGCCAAACCCTTAAGGAGAAAATCAAGTCAGCGAGAAAAAGAAGCAGTAGGAGGATCGCCGAGTGGTTCCGCGATGCAGTGTTAGATCACCTAAAGTTACACACCTTGAGGATGCGGAAGGCCAAGACAAAAAAGAGATGAAATTGGCTAAAGGGTGGATCACCGAGTGGATAGGCGAGGTCGACTTACTGCACTGAATAGATCTTCGCAGCACATTTTTTGAGACTATAAATACATTTTTGAACATTTAGTTTAGTATCATATTTTCATTATATATAATTTTCAGTTTGGAATTGTAATTCTTGGGAGTATTGAGACAAGTTTTCTCTAATTTTTCCCTTAGCTTTGAAGAATTGTAGTTATTCACTTCTGAGATATTGGCAGTGTGTCTTTGAGATTCTTCAACTTAGACCATTGTAAGGATGAAATTAATCTTACCGAGTTGATGGAAACTCAATTTAGTAACGATTTTTATCTTTTTATGATGTCTAGCAAAAACTCGAATTATTGGGGTGTGATTATGGGCTGATTTAGTTTACGGGTATTGCTAATTGTTAGTTTAAATGTTGTTTAGAAGTGATTTCAATCAGCAATTGTGGTTTAATTTAAGAATAGTAGTTGCAAATGCATATCTACCATTGTGTTTTTGGCTTGCTCGAGAGAGAGGTTTTAAAACTAAGATATTGATTGATGGTCAATGGGTATTGGGTTGTCATGGGTTCAGCTCAAGAGAGTAAATCCTAAACCCTTTTCCATACATTCAGCCCAATAGAGTGAATGGACTAAAGCGTATGCTGTTCATATTATGCATGCTTGTTGATGTTTGAAAGAAATCAACTTGATTCGGGGTAAATTGTTCGAGAGAAAGGTTACCTCCACTATAGTCTAGCTTATTCACAATTATTCAGCTATTTCCTAACAGTTTCAATTACTCATTTGTCTATATTAGTCTATAATCGAATCACATCCAAAGAACCCGTCTCATTATTGTTATTTTGTATTGTTTGCTGCTATTGTAGTTGATAATTAAAACCAAAACTCCCTTATTTGACATTAATGTCACCCCCTGATTTGAATTATGTTTTTATTCTATAATTTCTATTCATATGACTGATTTGACCATATTCACACTTTACTATTGAATCTTAAACACGTAATGCTCCCTGTGGGATTCGACCCCAACTCATTTAGTTAGGTTATATACTGATTAATGATAGTTAACGCTTAGAATTGGATGAAGTGTCTTTGAAACGTCATTAATCAAAATGGCATCGCTGCCGGGGAGTGGTGTTGGTTAAGATTCTTTTGGTGAAGTTGAATTTTGTTCCTCCTAGTCATAGTTAAATCTACTTATTTTTAGTTTTGGTTTGTGTGTTGCTGTTTGTAACAGAGGAAATGAGTGTCAACGGAAGCAATGGTAGCCAAGTGGGCCACCAATATGACATCAACAACCACAACGATGTCAATGAGCCGAATGTTAATGACCCTCATCTAATGGGTGGAATTGGTGCCATTCGCTTTTCTCCAGCTGAAGGGAACGCTGTGGTCCATATTACAAGTACCATGTTACAACTCTTGCAATTGAAAGGGTTGTTTGGCGGGTTGGCTCATGAGGATCCCCATGAGCATATTAGAAACTTTGTTGATGTTTGCAGGCCGTTCTCCTTCAAGAACATATCCCAAGAGTCGGTCCGGTTGAGGTTGTTCCCATTTTCTTTAATGGGAGAAGCATGTAAGTGGTTGGCTGAATTGCCAAGAAACTCCATAACTTCGTGCGAAGAGCTTGTCACCGCATTTCAAGTGCAATTTTTCCCTCCTTCAAAGATGATGACTCTTCGGGACAACATCCAAAGCTTCAAGCATTTGGAGGGTGAGCCAATTCATGAGACTTGGCTACGATTCAAGAAGTTGGTGCTGCAATGCCGAACTCATGGTTTGCCCGACAACATTTTTCTATAATACTTTTACCGAAGCCTTGATTCTTTAACAAGGGAGTGGCTGACCAACTTTCTCTAGGAGGTTTGATGCAACAACCTTACATTTTAGCAACCCAATTTTTGAATGGTATGACCATAATTAATCGGGCTTGGTACACCCGTGAAGATTAGGTCTCCCCTCTCACATTTAAATTAACCAAGGAGCAGCTTGAGAAAGATCAAGAGAGGGACCAAAAGATGGCAAAGATCATGATTCAACTTGACATTTTGTCCAAAAATGTCATGGGAGCTGGTGCTAGAAGTGTCAAATTGTGGGTGTCGGGTGTGTAAACCCCGAAGAGGCCAAGTTTGAATCATTGTACAACGAGGAGGTGAATTTCCTAGCCAACCAAGGAGGTGGTTATCGTGCATACTACTCAAGGTAGGGTGGTAACCAAGGTTGGAACATGGATGAAGGTTGGAGAGATTGTGATAGAGAGTGGAGGGATCGTAACCCCACTTGGAAGAAAAGGGATGGGGAGAAGGACAAGTACATTCCTCCCTACGAGCGCCAAAAGCAAAAGGATTCTAAGAGTGGCCGTTCTGAGGATATGCTCTCTCATATCCTCAATAAGGTTGAGGGGTCAGATAAAATCTTGAAAGAGATGAAGGACGATGTATCGACCCTTAACCAGACGGTCACTTCTCACTCCATCTCTATCAAATAGTTGGAGACCCAACTGGGACAGATTTCATCTCATTTAAACCCGAGACAATAAGGGGGTTTGCCTAGTGACACTATGGCCAACCCCATGAATGAGGTTTGAGTGAGGACTTGCATCGTGCCACGACGTTAACTAAGGCACTGCTTGGGAGGCAACCCAAGATTTTACTTGCTTTCTTTTTGTTTTGGAAATAATCGTGTGTTGATTGTGTATGTTGGAGTGTGGAATGTGAGGAAAAGTGCGGTTGGCGAGCAAAATGTCCAGTCGAGGAGTCGCCAAAGAGGTCGGTGAGCCTGACCTGGACCACCGTTGGACTCAAGTAATTTTGAAATTGGAGTCCGTAAAACTCAGTAATCCCATGAGCAAATTGGCGTGTCGCCGAACGGGGCGGCGATCATGACTTTGTTTGCCGTTTGGACCCCCACATTAAATAGAGGTTCTGTAAAACTCGGTGAGGTAAGTGCCCATTTGGCATATAACTGATTGGGTCGGCGAGTAAAACTAATATCACCAAAACTGCGAGAACTGGACGATTTTAAAGGCCAAAGGTTCAAAAGTTCAAAAGCTTTCACATTCCCTCACTTTTTAACTTCCCAAAATCACACCCGCACTATATTTTCCCGTATTTTCATGTTTTTACCGCTTCTTAGTCATCGATTATGTGTTCGGAGTTGGAATTCTTTAACTCCTAGCTTTTCAAAGTTTATATTTGGCATAAAAGGTTGGTTTTCTGAACCCCGAACTTATATTTAGCGATTAATCTCATTTGCAATTGTTTTTATCCGAGTGATGTGTGTTGGGCCTCTCTGATTCCATGATTTTTTGTTTATGTGTTTGTTTGCCAAATATTATTTGAAAATCATGCCTAAAATTCCAATATTGTTGATTTCCCAAATTTTTGTGCTTTAAAATTGATCTAAATTGTTGGGTTGTGTGTAATTAATGTTGGGTCTAGTTGGGTAAAGTCTGAGTAACCCATGATTGTGCTAAATGACATACTTTTCCCGATGATGGAGCGTTTGACGTCATTCTTAAGGGGTATTGTTGTCAAATGGCCAAATTTGGCTAAATTGGGAGAAGTCTGAGTATACTGGGGGCATAGGTCTTATGGCTCTAAGTCTAATTGAGTTGGTGTATGCTTTAATTATCTTTTCGGGAGCTGCGGGGTTGATTTGGAAGTCGAGGTAGAAAGTAGGCACGTTGGGCAGTTTGGCGAGCTGGGTCGAGCTCGCCGAACCACTCAGCGGTTCACCGAATTTCCCTTGATCACCTTTAATTTCATGCTAATATTGAGTTTTGTTCTATAACTTTCGGCGAGAAGCCTGAGTTCACCGAGTGCACTCGGCAACTCGTCGAAAGTCTTCTTGGATCGCCCTTTCTGCGCTCCTAACCCTTAAAATACACTGTAACTTTCGACAATTCGCTGAGAGGCCCCTATCATTGCCGACATGACATTTTTCTGGAAATTTTTTAAGCCAATTCTTTCGGCGAGCCCGATCTAGCTCGCCAAAGTGATTGGGCGACTCGCCGATAGGTTCAGCGAGTCGGTATGCAATATGATTTTTGTTATTTTTCTTGTGATGTTTATAATTTTCTCTGATGCTTTTTCAGATATGGCTAGACCAAAAGTGGCAGGTAGAAACATGCCGCCCCGCATTAGGGCTAAGGGAATCATAATCAACGAGGATGAAACTGCATCCAGGGTAAAGGCAACCAAACTTCCTACCACAGGTGGGAAGGGAAAAGGGAAGGGCAAGGCACCTATTCCTGCATCACTAGAGGTCAGCTCTGATAGTGATGGGATATATGCCACTCACCTCACTACTTCTGAGAGTGAGGGTGAGCACCAGGATCCTCGAGCTACCATTTCTGAGCCTGAGGATGATGAGTTACTGTTAGCCCAGAGAGCAGAGCTACATTCTAAAAGGCTGAATGATCCGTCTAGGATCAGGATTCCCCAGGCCACTTCTTCTCCTCCTGCTCCATCACAGGCTATGGTCCAAGCACCACCGGTAAATGGTCCTCATCCATGGTCTATGAATAGACTGAAGACTGAGGGGCTAAGGACCATTAAAGAGGAGTAGAGGTTGTTTACTGATGGCGCCATAGACAAGTACTTGGAGATCATGAGCTGCTTGAGTTCCCACAAGTTCCAGCTGTTCAACCGACCCGAGGCTCTTATGTTCCGAATTGGGTCTGGGAGTTCTACACTGCTTACGGATCCACGGTGCCACAAGGGAAGAAGCCGACAGCCAAATTCAAGCCGGTTGACTATGTGGTTATCTGGGGAAGAAAGGTAAAGTGCGATAGTGATGCTATCAATGCAGTCCTAGAATGTTCAACGAGAATTGAGGATGACTGTCAATACAAGATCAGGACGAAAACATTAGAAAATATGAAGAAGTGGTTGGCTTCTCTAATATCAGACGGTACTCTTAAGTGGCCCGAGGTTGGAGCACCCATTAAAAAGAAAGATCTAAATATAGCAGCAAAGTTCTCGTTTGGCTTCATCAACAGTACTATCATGCCATCCCAGAACGAGTCGATTCTCCGCCACGCAAAAGCAGCATGTCTTAGTTACATCATTGTTGGGACAAGGTTGAACTTAGGGATTATCATTGCACAGGAGATGATCATGAGGGCCAAGCAGTGCTAGACTTCCCTCCATTTTCTGGTATTGATCACCGAGTTGTACAGACAAGCTCAAGTGCCTAGAGATGAGAATGAGGATGTGGAAGTGATTCCCATCTCCTACACCAACAATAGGAGGATTGAGGAGGAGTATTTGAAGGATGAGGCCGAGAAGAAGAAGGAAGCCCCGGTGGATACATCCTCGGTTGTGGATATTGATGCATTACCTGCAGAGGCACCTTTTCCTACTTCGACCCCTGGTCCTTCACGTACATCTAGCACTGCTCCTTCCATGATGCCTAGTTCCTCTACAACTACCTTGCCTTCTAGGGTTAGTTCTTTTGCTGTTGTTGCTGCCCGATCGACACTCACCCAGGATGCGTTACTACGGATGGGGTAGTTGGCCCATTCTGTTGATTGACGCACTTCCAGACTTGAGGCCACCATTCCTGGCATGATCGAGAAGGCCCTTGCTAATGATGTGACACCGTTCAGTTCTACTATTAATGCCTTTGCAGCAAGGATAGTTGTGTGTGAGCGTGGCCAAGGGGCCATTGAGGAGGTAACAGCTCTAAAGGCCGCTATTACTAAGCTAAGGAGAGATGTGGACCAGCTGAAGTTCACCAACATGTCGATGATTTCTAGGACTGTGGAGATTACTGAGATGGTTATTGATCCAGAAGTGCCTCCAGCTACCACCAGAGATGAGGTTTGAGCTAAGGAGGTAGCTGGTGTCGAGTCTGAGGCTGAGACCAATAAGGAGAAGCTTGGTGTTGATGAGGAGTCTTCTTATGAGAGGCTGACAGAGGTTGAGGAAGCGATGATAGATTCAGCCCTGCAAATTTCTTTGGGAGATACCACCATGGCTGGATCTAGTGTTACTTATACCCGTGGAACGAATGCCTAAGATCAAAGTGCTATACCGGGAACTAATTCCCCGACAGATGGAGCGACTGCGTAGACAGAACTCCTTTTTACCTCCATCTCTGTCATTTTTATTGATTTTTAGTACTTTAGTGCATTTGAGGACAAATTGATTTTTTTTGTGGTGGGGTGAGATATTTCCAGACCTACCTCTTGTGATTATTACTTTTGTCTATATATTGGGTTTCGTACTATAAATTGTGTTTTGGAACTGTTTTTTGGATGTTTGAGCTTGTGACTCCTTGTTTTAATTGTAAATGTTTTTTGGACCCTTCTGAAAAATTTTGCCACTTCTTAATTGTGTTTGAATGTTGCTGTTCTTGTGCAAATTTAAGTATCGGTCATGATCAATACCGATGACTTGAATAGTCCTCTCAATGAAACAAAAATGAATATGTGGCTTTGGTGAGGCCAAATGAAGTTGCATAGATAATATGTGAACTTTTTGCATCTCGTTGTGACTAGCCGATTACCAAATTGAGTCTCTTGTAATGAACATTGCATACTAGCGAAAGTGTGGAGTCTTGTTTGATATTGGTGTCAATGCCTTGTGTGATGAGCTTACCGTGAACCATACGTGATGACACCTAGAATTTGCCCCGTTGGTCCGATTGACTAAGTGATGCAAGTTCTTGAAATGATCTTAGGTAACAATTTTAAAGAGTGAAACAATTTGACATTATACCTTTTTTGTGGCAAACCTTGTTAGTGTGTGATCTTTGCTGGAACACCCTTTGAGCCTTATCCTTTTCTTGGAAGAAACTTGAGCAAATAAGACCACTCTTTATCCATTTACCCATAATCCTCATGAACTGTGGTTTGTTTGAATAGCCAACGTAGGCCAAAAGCCTAAGTTGGGGGTGTGGTGAAAGAGAAGGTAAATCAAGAAGTGCAAAGAAGTCCCCCTTGAATCCATGGTTGTGAAAAAGATGGAACCCCTCCATACAAAAAAAAAAAAAGATGAAAAAAAGAATGAAAAAGTTGTGGAATAAAGTTGTGAAAGTTGCAAAACAAATGGGGTGTCTGGTATTCCATGGAAAGTAAATAATGGGGTGAATTTTGGGCATGAATGAGAATGATGAAGAAAAGGAAAGAAAGTGTTGTTCATACCACATTTCATGAGGATAGCAACCACTAAGCCTAAATGACCATACCTTTACACTCACCCCGTTACAAGCCTTGAAAAGACCTTTTTGATCTTGAGTGAGCTAAAATGAATGTTGGTTGGAAAATAAGGGCAAACCTATGGGTGGAGTCATGCATGTGTTCATCTTTGTGAGTCTGAGAGTTGTATGTGATTCTGGAGCTTTAAATTGTTGAAGAATAGTGTGTGAATATGGAATCATTCTTTGTGTGAGGGCATTTGAGTACCTTTGTTGAGCTTGAACTTGCAGTTGAAGCAAGTATTGTGACCTTGAGAATATTTGGTAATGGTGAGTCAAAACCTGAACCATTGAGTGCACAATTGATCCTTGCATAAGTAAGTTGAGTCTTTTTGTGTGCATTCATGATTGAGTCTTGTGTAGCACTGTTTGAGACATCCTTTTTGAACTGCTGAACTTGAGTTTTATTTTAGGACAAGCAAAAATTTTAAGTTGGGGTGTTGATGAGTTTGAGATTTGGACTCATTTGGGGATTTATTTATAATGATTTAGTGTCCTCAAATGCTTGTTTTGTGCCAATAACTGATGTAAAACCCTTGATTTTCAGGTATATGTATTGAGGAACAATGCAAGGACACTAATTAGCAAAAAGGAACGAAGCAAGCTGAAAGAGTGAAGAAAAGGAAGCCTGATGATCACCAAGTCTACTTGGCGAGTCGCCGAAGGGCTTCTTGACTGCCTAAAGTTCCAGTGTGCCAAGACCTGAAGGAGAAAATCAAGTCAGCGAGAGAAAGGAGCAGTCGGAGGATCGCTGAGTGGTTCCGCAATACAGTATTGGATCACCCAAAGTTACAGACCTTGAGGATGCTGAAGGCCAAGACAGAAAGGCGATGACATTGGCTAAAGGGCACATCGCCGAGTGGATCAGAGAGCCCGACTTACTACGCCGAATGTCTCTTCGTAGCACATTTTTGGCGACTATAAATAAATTTTTGTACATTTAGTTTAGTATCATATTTTCATTAGATATAATTGTCAGTTTGGAATTGTAATTCTTGGGAGTATTGAGACAAGTTTTCTCTAGTTTTTTCCTTACTTTTGAAGAATTGAAGTTTTTCACTTTTGAGAAATTGGAAGTGGGTCTTTGAGATTCTTCAACTTGGACCATTGTAAGGACGAAATTAATCTTACCCAATTGATGGAAACTCAATTTGGTAACAATTTTTATCTTTTTATAATGTCTAGCTAAAACCCAATTCTTGGGATGTGATTATGGGCTAATTTAGTTTATGGGTATTGCTAACTATTAGTTTAAATGTTGTTTAGAAGTGATTTCAATCAGTAATTGTGGTTTAATTCAAGGATTGTAGTTTCAAATGCAATCCTACCATTGTGTTTTTGGTTTACTCGAGAGAGAGATTTTAAAACTAAGATTATTGATTGATGGTCAATGGGTAATGGGTTGTCATGGGTTCAGCTAGAGAGAGTGAATCCTAAACCCTTTTCCATACATTCAGCTCGAGAGAGTGAATACACCAAAGCGTAAGCTGTTCTTATTTTGCATGCTTGTTGATGTTCGAGAAAATCAACTTGATTCGGGGTAAATTGTTCGAGAAAAAGTTTACCTCATTTATAGTCTAGCTTATTCACAAATATTCAGCTAATTCCTAACAATTGCAATTACCCATTTGTCTATATTAGTCTATAATCGAATCGCATCCCAATAACCCGTCTCATTATTGTTATTTCGTATTGTTTGCTGCTTTTGTAGTTGATAATTTAAACCAAAACTCCCTTATTTGACATTCGTGTCACCCCCTGATTTGAATTATTTTTTTATTCTATAATGTCTATTGCTATGACTGATTTGACGATGTTCACACTTTACTATTGAATCTTAAACACGTACTGCTCCGTGTGGGATTCGATCCCAACTTATTTAGTTGGGTTATATACTGATTAACGACCGTTGACGCTTAGAATTGGATGAAGTGTCTTTGAAACGTCATTAATCAAGGGGCTAGCCAACCCTTCAGGTCATCCAGAGTATGTGTGTAGTCATGCTATGGTACTGATGTGCAAAGTCCGTAGCCCTCTTAAATACAACGTATATATCACCACTGTTGCAGTTGACCTTCCTCCCTCGGACCATCACAAACTCTACAGGCCAGAAGGCACTAGCCTTCTTCTTTCCCTAAGGTACTAGGTCACCGTAGGCTGAGTTAAATTTCTGGACCCAAGTAGGAATATATGGGCCATGGGGTCTGGTGAAGATCTCAAAATGGTGGAATTGGAGAATGTCCCAAACAATTAGGTATCTGTCCACTACGCCATCTGTGGACAATCACTTTTCTTCTAAGATGGTCCTCAACCCCTCGACCTTTATTCGGTTTGGTAACCGGGGAGGAGGACCCTGAACTGGTAGTGCTGGAACCACCATCTATGTTGGAGCTGGCACTGAATTTGAAGCAAAAGGGGTTGGCTCCGGAATCCTAGACGAATCATTACGATTTTTGGAACGTAGCTCAGCTTTGGGCGCCTTACCCTTTCCCTTGCCTCCCTTCGGAGGTAACTTCTTGCTCTTTGCACTGAAAGCAACTGCTTCCTCATTGATCACAATCTCTCGTGCCCATTTTCGAGGCGGCATGCAACTATCATTCAAGTTTGTTCTAGCCATATCTGGAGAACACAGAAAAAAGAGTAAGAAATAGTCCAAGAAATATTCAGAAATTTAGTTGCAGAAAGATTCGCCAAGCGAGTCGCTGAGTAACTTAGGCGAGCAAGATAGGGTTCGTAGAAAGTACCTGAGCAAAAATTTTCTAGAATAAAGAGAGGTCGTCAATGTCCAGGGCCATTCAGTGAATTGCCGACACCAATCGGTGAGCTAGGAGTAGGCCGCCAAAAGTTACAGTTCATTTTAAGGGTTAGGGGCGCAGAAATGGCGATTAAAAAGACCTTTCGGTGAGTCACCGAGTGAAGTCAGTGAGCTCAGGCATCTCACCAAAAGTTACAGAACAAACTCAACTAGACTTCAAAATTAAAGGTGATCTGAGGGGGACTTCGGCGAACCGCCGAACCACTTGGCGAGCTCGAAGAAGCTCAACAAACGACCCAACGTGCCAATTTTCAACCTTAAGCTTCAAAATTAAACCCACAACCCTTGAATTCAAAATCAAACACACACACTATTCAATTAGAACTAGACCCATACTACCCATGCCCTCGAGGTACTCAGTCTTCCCCCGATTTGGCCAAAATTGGCCATTTGATGACTTTTTCCCATAAGAATGACGTCAAACGCTTCATCATTGGGAAAATTACGTCATGTGGCAAAATTCGAGGTTACATAGACTTCACTCTACTAGACCCAACACAAATAAACCGCAACCCAACAATTTAGAACCAATTTTATCAAACAAGACTCATGAATCGCTCAATTTCAATCCTTGAGACACATATTTCACCAAAATACTGGTAATCCAACAAATAAAATACAACTAAAACAATTACCCAACATCAAACAACACCCAATTACCTATAACATTTGATTTCAACCACCAACTTATAGTACGGGGTACGGAAAACCAACCTCTATGTCAAAATTAGAACTTGAATAGCTAGGCGGCAAAGTTCCCCAACTCCGAGCACGATTTCACACAAAAATGCAGGTAAAAATAACAAAATATTGAAGGTAAAAAATGCGGGTGAGAAAGTATGAGAGTTAGAAATGAGAGAAGATGATGGATTTTGAAATTTTAAACCATTTGGCCTTTAAAACCTTTCAGTTCACAGAACCTTCGGTGTAGTAAGTCATGCTCGCCGACCCACTCGGTAATGCGCTGAGTGGTGTTTTCCCTCGCCGATTTTTAGAGCACTCTCAGAAATTTTGGGGGTTCAAACAATGGACAGAATCGGGCTCGCCGACCTGTTCAGTGAGTCGCCGATTAAGCATTTAGCCTGTCGAGTTTTACTGATTTCCACTACAAGCTTGGAGGGTCCAACGACGGTTCACGTCGGGGTTCACCGACCTGTTCGGCAGGTCGCCGACTGGACTTTGGCTCGCCAAACTACCTATTTTCCAACACTTTTCACTTTTCAACCTACACAATCAACACCCATTATTCAAAATTAGAAACTAAAGCATTAAAAACTTTGGTTGCCTCCCAAGAAGCTCCCTAGTTAACGTGGTGGCACGATGAAAGTACCTATTTATGGATCATTATTCGGATTTGCCATGGTATCACTTGGTAGGCCCCCCTTTTGGCCTTGGATTCAAATGAGATGAAATTTGACCCATTTGGGTCTCCAGATGCTTAATAGAGATTGAGTGAGAGGTCACCGTCTAATTGAGAGTTGATACATCCTCTTTCATCTCTTTCAACACTTTGTCTGACCTTTCTACTTTGTTGAGAATGTGTGAGAGCATATCTTTTGTACGGACACCTTTAGAGTCCTTGCGCTTTTGACGCTCATGGGGAGGGATGTACCTATCCTTATCACCCTCTTGTTCCTTCCAAGTGGCATTACGATCACTCCAATCTCTGTCACTGTCTCTCCATCCTTTATCTCTATTCCAACCTGGGTTCTCCCCCGACCTTGGATAGTTTTGCCAATACCCACCTCCTTGATTAGCTAGGAAGTTCACTTGCTTATTGTAAAGTGCTTCAAAGTGGGCATCCCCGGGATTCACTCCGCCAAAACCAACAACATTAACACTTTTTGCACCAACACCCATGACATTTTTATCCAAGATATCCAGTTGGGTCATCATTTTGGCCATTTTTTGGTGTCTCACTTGATCCTTTTCGATCTGCTCTTTTGTCAATCTAAAAGTGAGAGGAGAAACTTGGTCTTCGCGAGTGTACCATGCCCTATTGATCTTGGTCATACCATCAAGAAGTTAAGACGCTACTTCATAGGGTTGTTGCATGATACCACCAGGAACGAGTTGATCAACAACTTCTTTGTTCACCGAATCAAGGCTCCTATAGAAGTACTATTGCAATATGTGATTTGGAAACCCATGGGTTGGACATTGAAGTACCAATTTCTTGAACCTTAGCCACGTCTCATGTATAGGTTCACCTCCACGCGTTTGAAACCTTGGATACTATCCCTAAGGGTCATCATCTTCGATGGGGTAAAGAACACTCTGGAATGCGGTAGTAAGCTCATCCCAAGAAGTGATGGAGTCCCTTGGCAACTCAGCCAACCATTTACTAGCCTCACCCATTAAAGAGAATAGGAACAACCTGACACAGACTGATTCTTGCGGTACGTTCTTGAATGAGAACGGACCACAAATATCCACGAAGTTCCGAATAGGTTCTTGTGGGTCTTCGTGAGCCAACCCTTCATATAATCCCTTCATTTGAAGGAGCTGTAGCATTGTGCCAGTGACATGGAAGATGACATTTCCTTTAATTGGAGGTAGACGTATTGCTCCTACACCACCCAATGGAATTGGGTCGTTAACATTTGGGTCATTTACATCATTGATGTTCCCAATATCGTCTTGGTGGCCCACTTGGCTACCGTTGCTTCCGTTGCTCCCGTTTACGCTCATCTCTTCCTCTGTTGAACACAAGCAACATAAAACCAAAACTAAAGTAAGTAGATTCAACTATAACCAAAAAGATCACAATTCCACTTCACTAAAACAATTTTAAACAACACCACTTCCCGGCAACGACGCCATTTTTTATTAACGTGTCAAACACACATCATCCAATTCTAGGTGCAAACGATCGTTAAAAGTATAAAACCCAACAAATGAGTTGGGATCGAATCCCACAGGCAGCGGTACATGTTCAAATTCGATTAAGAAGTACAAATGTGATCTAACTAGATATAGGAATAGAAATTATCGAAAAAGACATGAAACAAGTCAAAAGAAATGACACGAATGTCAAAATGGGAGGTTTTTGTTTGCAATTATCAACTACAATGCAGTCACACATAATTGAAATAGCAATACAGAGAGGAATTCTCGAGATGTGATCGATTATAGGGAAATTTTGCTATATGGGTAATTGAAACTAATAGTAAATAGGTAAATCTCAATTGGTAGGCTAGACTATAAGGGAGATAGCTTTCTCTTGAACAACTACCCCGAATCAGGTGATTTCTTTCAAACATCAACAAACACAGTAATTAAGACCAGTTCACACCTTAATTCATTCACTCTCTCAAGCTAGATTGGTAGGATTGGGTTTAGGATTCACTCTCTTGGTTCTAAAACCTCTCTTTCGAACAAGCTAAGAACACAAAATTAGAACTGAATTTGCAACTACAATTCATGAATTAAACCACAACTAAAGATTAAACACACTTCAACATAGCATTTAAACTAGTAATTAATAATACCCTTAAGCTAATTCAACCCATAATCACATGATCGTACCCCAAGAATTGAGGTTTTAGCCAAACATCATAAAAAAGGTAAAAAAAAGTTACCAAATCGATAAGCCATCAACTGGTAAGAGTATTCAAGCCTTTACAATGATTCAAATTGCAGAAAATTAGTAAGCCACTTGCAAAATCTCCGAATTCAGTCTCATCAAGTATACTAAGAAAATTTCCAAACTCAAAAGAAAAACTCTAGACTCCAAGCGAACTACTTAATTAACAATTTAAAATCCAATTTATAGTTGCCAAAAATAAGCCGAAAAAGGGCCATTAGGCAATGTAAGTCGGGTTCGACGAGTGGTTCGGTGAACCTCCCTTTGCTCTTTCTATCCCCTTTTTGCATTGTCTCTCAGCATTCTCAAACCCTGTAACTTTGGGCGATCAATCTTGTTGCCGCGGAACTGATCGACGACTCACCGACTTCCCTTTTCCTGTCGCCGAGTTGGTTTATTCCCTCAGGGCTGGCACACTGGAACTTTAGGCAGACTGAATGGCCACTCGGTGATTCACCAAATGCTCTTGGCGGTCATCAGGCTTGCCTTACTCCACTTCTTTAGTTTGTTTTGTTCTTTTTTGCCTGTTAGTTTCCTTGCTTTGTTCCTCAATATACATACTTGAAAATCAAGGTTTAAACATAAGTTTATAACATAAATCAAGCATTTGAGGACACTAAATTTAACAAACCACAGCCCTAAATGAGTCCAAAGCTTGAACTCATCAACAATTCCTCTATAGTGGGCATAGTATGAAGGCTCCCTGTCAATACCTGGCGCTCCTCAGTAATTCTCCTGGCTATCTTCCGGTGTTCATTGAGCACCTTCCCATCACCATATATTTGGTACTGAGCTGCAATGCACCATCTGTTTGGATCTGTAGCGCTAGTAACTAGTTCAACTTTGGGAGAGGGGGTCCTAGGTATCCCTCATGCTATTGGCATCAAAAGAGGAAGCGGGAAGTACAGCTGGAACTAGAGCAGAAATGCGACTCAGAGTCGGAATGCGACTCTTGTGCAGGTGTGGCCCCCTCCTTAGACTGGGAGGAACTGACCTCGACCTAGTCACTAGAAGTAAGTATCTGCCTGGTTCTATTATATGTAGTCCGGGGGCAGTGGGGGAGCCTCTGGTGGTCTCAGAGACGTACTCGTCCTCACTAGAGGTCACGACTATGCGGCGGGATGGGGCAACAGACTTAGACTTACCCCCCTTTGCATAAATGAGAGCTTGTTTTGGTGCCATGGTACCTATGGAACACTAGTTAGTACCTAAACGACACAAGAATGCCCAAGAAAAAATTTTAGAACAAGATTAGGACTTGGGCAAAAAATGAAAAAAAAAAAAAAATCCCAACAGTAGCTGTTTCTGTGACTAATGTGGGTACCTACGGTTCGTCGATGCAGTGACGAGACGTGGGTCACCTCCGTAGGTTAGGGTGTCCATATTTGGGTCTCTGACGTTAGAACCATGAATGTGCTGAATGGTTCGTCGATGGAACGACGGACCGTAGTCCACACTGTGGTTCGCAACTTAAGCAAATATTTGTGTGCATGCAGTTGACGGGCCTCGACCTAAGGTTCGTAGATGGATCTACGGTCCGTCGATTGAGGGTGTGTACCAGAATTGTGCCAAGCATTAAATTCCAAAATTGCATACAACCTATGCAATACAATAATCAACCTATTTGGAGTATAAACATGCATTGCAACATATTATGCGATAGTCTATCATTCCCAGGGTTTCAAGCATTCTAATTACACATTCAATCAAGCAAGTTTTTAACACCCTACGTCAAGACACCCACTTAGACATTCAATTCCCTTTAGTTAATTTTAGTTAGCAACACACTCCAAACACCATCGTTCCAAGGGTAGTTTTGGGACTAGTTTATACCAATTTATCATGTAAATTCCTACCCAAGGTCAAGTACAACTTCGTTGATATCAAATTAAACAATGAAAACAAATCAAAGTTATGATGAGATCTATTACCTTACAAGTAAAATGAAGTCGAGGAGTGTGTCTGTTTCTACTGCTTTTTAAGACTCAAGCAAAAGAGACACCGGACCCAGAATTGGATGAGTATTTGTGGAAGAGAGAGGGTTTAGCAACAATAGAATTTGGGAAACTGGGTATTTAGGAAAAATTTGGGGTAGACGGAAGTATAAATGGAATGGAAGGATTTTATGGGTGTAATGGAAGGAGTTTGAGGAGTCTTTTTGAGTGTATGAATGGTTTGAAATGGTTGGGGAAATGAGGGAAATGGGGGGTTAATTTACAAAATGAAAGGTTTTATTATGGTAAGGGTCCGGGTTATGTCAACTATAAACCTAACTTAGACCCAGGAAACCCTATCAATGGTCCGTGAGTCAATCAATAGTCCATCAATGGGTTCCGTGGACCATGCTGACACTTAGTAAAAACTGAGAGACATACCTCGGATATACATCTTGGGTTTCCTCCCAAGCAACGCTTGATTTAACGTAGCGGCACGACGTAGACCTCTTGGTTACTCAAACTTCACCAAGACTACATTTATCTATCACCTCATTGACACTCTCAACTTTCCCCAAATAGACTTTTATCCTCTAGCTGTTCACCTTGAACCTCATTCCTTCCCTGTGCTCGAGTTCAACTGCGCTATATGGAAATACTTGGGTTACTCTGTATGGCCCGGCCCGCTTGGACTTGATTTTTCTAGGAAATAAGCGCAACCTTGAGTTAAATAACAGTATCAGATCACCAGGAGCAAATTTGCACTTTTAAATCTTTTGATCATGGTACTTCTTCATCTTCTCCTTCTATAAGGCTGAACTCTCATATGCTTTTACGCGAAACTCGTCAAGCTCATTCATCTCATTCAGTCGTTAACTTTAAGTGGCACTCCAATCCAAATTCAACTTCTTGAGTGCCCACATTGCTTTATGCTCTAGCTCTACAGGAAAATGACATGACATCCCATATACAAGTTGGAAGTGGGACATACCTATGGGAGTCTTGAATGCGGTGTGATAAGCCGATAGAGCATTATCAAGCCTTATTGACCAATCAGTTATGTTGGCGTTCAGTCTTTGCACGGATTTGCTTTATCTCTCTATTTGACACCTCAACTTGCCCACCTGACTACGGATGATAAGGATTGGCTACATTGTGACAAACACCATATTTGTCTAGCAATGCCTTGAACAACTTGTTACAAAAGTGAGATCCTCCATCGCTGATAATTTCCTTAGATGTAGAAAATCTGGAAAATATACTCTTTTTCAGGAATGCGACAACACTCTTTCCCACATTGTTTGAAAGCGCAATTACTTCCACCCATTTTAACACATAGTCAACTACAACAAGAATATACTTCATCCTATGTGAACTCATGAACGGACCCATGAAGTCAAGACCCCAAACGTCGAACAACTCAATCACTAATATCGAGTTCATAGGTAGTTCTTGCTTCTTTTAAATTCCTCATTCTCATTGGTAACGATCACAAAACTTGGCGAAATCATGAGTATCTTGGTGGATGGAAGGTCAGTAATAACCACACTGCAAAATCTTATGAGCAGTCCGAATACCACTATGGTGCCACCAACAGGCGACGAATGACACGCCTCAAGTATACTCATCATCTCAGCCTCAGGCAAACAACGGCGAATAATCCCATCAGCACAAACATGGAACAAGGAAGGCTCTTCCCAAAAGAATTTCTTCACATCAGACATGATCTTTTTTCTTTGGTGAAATGACAAATCCGAAGGCACCAAATTACTTGCCAAATAATTTGCAAAGTCTGCGAACCATGGAATATGGTCAGAAGAAGCAGCCAATACTTGCTTATCAGGGAATGCATCATTAATATCAACCCCATATCCTAGCTTGAGCATAGCTTCCTCCTCCAATCTGGACAAATGATCAGCGACTTGATTTTCTGTTCCCTTTCTATCCTTTACCTCAAAATTGAATTCCTGCAACAAAAGAACCCATCTAAACAACCACGGTTTTGCATCCTTCTTCGCCATAAGATACTTCAATGTTGAATGATCAGTATGCACAATCACCTTAGTGCCAAGAAAATAGAACCTAAGCTTTTCGAATGCGAAAACCACAACAAGCAGTTCCTATTTAGTCATAGTGTAATTATTTTGAGAAACATTTAAGGCTTTGCTTGCACAATATATAGAATGATAAATCTTCTCTCACCTCTGTGCCAATACTACGCCAAGCGCCACCCCACTCGCATCACACATTACTTAAAACGGTTTTCCCCAATCCGGTGAAATATTAATAGGTGCTAACATTAGTTTCTTTTTGAACTCCTCAAATGCTCTTAGACAAGCATCATCAAACTCAAATTTAGACTCCTTTTAAAGTAACTTGCACAATGGGTGTGCAATTTTCGAGTAATCTTTTATGAACCTCCAGTAGAAACCTGCTTGCCCGAGAAACCTTCTAAAACCTTTTACAGATATGGGTGGTGAAAGCTTTTATATTACCTCAACTTTATATCTATCAACCTCAATACCTTTCTTCGAAATTCTATGACCCAGAACTATACCCTATTTTACCATAAAGTGGCACTTTTCCAGTTGAGCACAAGATTGCATTCTTCACACTGTTTTAGTACCTCAGCCAAATGTGTCAAGCAGTCATCAAACGAGTCACCTACCACAGAGAAATCATCTATAAATACCTCTATCGTTTCCTCCACCATATCTTAAAATATCGACTTCATACACCCCTGAAAGGTCGCTGGAGCATTACACAACCCAAATGGCATCCTTTTGAAGGTGAAAGTCCCATAAGGACATGGTTTTCTCTTGATTTTTCAGAGCTATGGAGATTAGGCGTAGCCTGAATACCCATATAGAAAACAATGCCAACCCTCACTAGTGAGACGATCCAGCATCTGGTCCATAAAAGACATCGGAAAGTTATATTTTTCTGTCCATGCATTTAGCTTGCGGTAGTCCATACACACTCTCCAACCAGCCACCAGCCTCATCGGAACAAGCTCATTTTTAGCCTTAGGAACCACAGTGATCCCTTCTTTCTTTGGCACACACTGAACAAGGAAGACCCAACTACTATCAACAATGGGATATATGACTCCAACATCCAACTATTTAATAATCTCTTTTTTCACAACTTCTTGCATAGGGGGATTCAATCTCCTTTGATGCTCAATACTTGGCTTGCTGTCCAACATGAGTTGAATTTTGTGAGAACAAATTCCTAGAGGATTCCCAATAATGTCCGCAATAGTCCATCCAATCGCCCTCTTAAACCGCTTCAGTACCGATATGAAGGCCTCTATTTTCCCTTAACTCAAGTCACAAACAATGATTACAAACAAAGTTCTATTTTGTCCCAAGAATACGTACCACAAGTGGGATGGAAGAACCTTAAGTTCCAGTTTTGGAGGCTCATCAATAGACGGTTTTGCAAGTGGAGTGTCTCGATTCTTCATGTATAATTCCAACCATTTTGGCTTGAAATGAAACTAGAACCTGTCAAGTGCAGAAACTAACTCATCATAGTCATCAATACCATCACTATCAATATTCATCCTCACCACTTCTAGTGCATCAACACCTAACCTCTCTTCAATGGACACTTTATATTCCTGCTCCACTATATGATTTACCACTGATACCGACTTATGATCACTTTCATGCTTCATAGACCTATGGATGTTAAAATTTACCTCCTCATTATTTAATCAAAACTTCATATGCCCTCTCTCCATATCAACCAACGCACGCCCAGTAGCAAGAAATGGTCTCCCTAAGATTATGGGAACCTCAAAATAAACCTCACAATCTAGGATCACAAAGTCCGCCGGAAAGATGAATGGCTCCACTTTCACAAGGATATTTTGTAGCACTCTAATGGGCCTTTTCATAGTTCTATCAGCCATAAGTAAACACATTGCAGTCGGCTTTGGAGCTCCTAAACCCAACTTCTTATAAATCGATAGTAACATCAAATTAATACTGGCACCAAAATCACACAAGGCCTTCACAAAGTGCAACATACCACTGGTACAAAGAATGGTGAAAGCTCTAGTATCTTCTTTCTTCTGCACAAGTGACCTAGTAGCAATAGCACTACACTGTTGTAACTTTTCTACATCCTCAAAACTGATAGCCCTCTTTTTGGTCACCAAGTCCTTCATGAATTTTGCATACCCAGGCATTTTCTCCAAAGCTTCTATCAACGGGACAGTGATGGAAATCTGTTTCAACATTGCTATAAATCTGTGGTATATTCCTTCTTCAGTCTATTTCATCAACCTCTGTGGAAAGGGAGGTGGAGGTCTAGGCATGGGAACAACTTTTTGGGTCACCTCAACTTACTTTTCTGTAGAATATTTCGGATCTCCAGCAACCTCAATCTCATCTGCATCTGTTTCTACCACTCTTTCACCCTTCAGTGGCATGAGGGGATCAATAGTTTATTTTTCTCTGCGAGTAGTGACTACCATACAATGCCCATCATTTTACAGATTTTGGAAGGTGTTACTAAGAAGTGTGCCAGGCTGACGCAGGTTCACAATAGTGGACAACTGACTAAACTGTTGTTCAAGTTGCTTGATCTACATCGCATGGGCATCAACTTTTTGACCAATCGCAGATAAATTGTTATGCATCTCCTTCACATTTTCATCAGTCGCATCAAACCTCTTTATTATCTTTTGCATTATATCTTCAATGCGAGTCATACTAGTACCAGCCTCTCTATTACCAAGTGTAACATAGGGCCCAACTATCTCATTCATGTTTCCATAGTTGTTACGGTTAGAATCGTTACCACGATTGAAGTTCCCATCCCGAATATAGTTTCCCTCTCAGTTGTAGTTGCCATAATTCCGACCTTGGTTTCCTTGACCTTGGCGCCAACTATCCAAATTAGAACCTTGGGCGTTGGATCACAAACCCCCGGTCTGATGATTAACCAAATTCATATCCTCCTCATAGTAACATTTCTCAACTGGCGGTGGTGGAGTTCTAGTTAGATAATTTACCGCATTCACTTTCTCTGAACTTCCACTCACATGCTTTAATACCAAGCCAATTTCTGTCCTCATTTGAGCCATCTCTTCACGAATGTCATCACTTGATTGGCTTGGTGGAGTTTGGACAGCAAAAGTGCTCCTACCAGTATTTGTCTTTCTAGTGCTCCATCCCTTATTGTTTTGGGAAATCCTCTCAAGTTTTCAGCAATCTTCTAAAAAATGCACTCACCATATGATCCTCCAGCAATAGTAACTAACACAACCCTTCCATTTTCATCATGTCCTCTCTAGAAGCACTCCTTCAGTGACTCATCATCTATGTGGTGATTCAGAACACCCCTCATAAACCCAATGAATCTATCCCAAGAACTACTTACGGACTAACTAGGTAGTGCTGTGAAATTATTCTATTTATCCTTGTGATTTAATTTCTTGGACACCGGAAACTACCTTGCCATGAACACCTGATGTAATTTGTCCCATGTATAGATCAAATTGTATGGCAGCTCAGAAAACAACACAGAGCATCACCAGTCAACGACAGAAGGAATGCTGGTCAATTTAGCCATGTGAGCATATGGATCTTCCTAATCTAACCTTGCAAACAACCCCCTTGTTGTATGCATTTGCATAAGACTGTTGGTCACCACAAATGTATGTCCTGGAGGTAGAGGAGGGAGAACAATAGGCCCAACTGATCCAACCGCATCGTAGTCAACCCTGTAATTATCACGAACCCTTGATGTTGGCAGATTCTACACCCTTTCTACATTATCGATTTGATTACCACCATGAACCTGAGCGGGTACATTAACAACTCTAGGAGGTTGTAATTCAATTACATATCCTTGATCCTCTCCGATTGAATAATTGTGTACCCTTGATTATTCATTCTTATCAAAGTTCTTCTCAATTTAGGATCGTAGGGGGTCAAGGGTTCACCTCGACTCTGTGCACTTGGCATTCACAAGAGGTAATACCTGTAGAAAACAAAAACAAAAGAAACGTAAAATCAGGAAATACTTGACTACAATTCAATAATGAAGTTAGATTAATCTAAAAGTCGTATTCCCCGACAGCGGCGCCAAAATTTGATACGCTTAAATTACACCTCCCGAAAGAAGTATAAGAGATCGTTATCAAGTAAAGAACCTAACTTTGAAGGTTAGGGTCGATCCCATGAGGAATATGGTTTAGACTTAAGCTAACTCACAATTATATTCATTTAGTCAAACTATTTATGAGAAAAGTAACAAAAAAGGGGGATTTTGCAAATAAAATAAAAGATTGTTGATTGTATCAGTAACAAGTAACCAGATTTACAATTTTAAGATATCAATAGGAGATGAAAACTAGGGCATATGTTTCCCATGAGCTCTTAACGCAGTATTACTGAGAATATTAATTCTATCCTAGTGTTTGACATGCAAGGCCGATAAGCTGTGTATTCCTAAGTGATTTGTAATCTAAGAAGAAACTTCACTTGCGGCTTGGTAAATTTACAGGTGTGTGCTTTACTAACCTTTACCTTTACCCCAGATTATCCCTCGTGTCAATTAACTTAGGGTATTCACCCTTTCCTCAATTGATTAAAGTCAGATTATTAGATAGCAGTAAATCCTTAATTAAATCTCTGTTGTTTAATTCTTTTTCATTCATTACCCGCTTTGTAAGGCAAGTAGGAACAAGGCGAGTTCTAACGTTGCACACCACTAGAAAGACTTTTAAACGAAAGAATTAACAATACATGCATAAACACTATTCAAGAGTTACTTATTTATTAGTCATACGCTGTTAATTGCTCATGGTTCCCACAACCCTAATTGTGAATTTTAGCTACTCATGCTTGAGAATTCACAATTCATATTGTTGTTAAGACGAATCATGAACTTACAATCAAAGTAGATGAATACAAGAATCTTCAATTTGAAATAAAAAGTAAAATTTAATAAAACCAAACTTCAAGATTTAAATTCAAAGAAATCTCTAAGCCAAAAACAAAGGTTCCCAATATTTTCCAACGTCCAAAAATGGAAATAACAACTAATATTTATAGTAAACAAATCGACAAACAACTAGGAAAGGAAAATAAGAAAAAATAGTTGAAGATGTGGTTTCGACTGATGATTGGACCTACGGACCGTGGATCGACATCCGGTCTATGGTCTCCCTCCATGGATCAGCACTTGGAAAATAATTCAGGGCCTTCAAACTATGGTTGGACCTACGGTCCATGGACTAGTATACGATCTGTCACTTCCCTCCGTGGTTCAAGTATTGGAACTTCAACTTTCTGATCACAAACGTCGGACGTGCATGACAGTTCTTCATTCAATCTACGTCCATGGCCTCTGTGGTTCAACACTTTGTAACACCTCAGATTTTAGAAAATAGAAAAAAATGCTACTTTCTAGACCAAGTGCAAGAACCACGGAAGCCACCGACGGTCTGTGGTCTGACACACGGTCCGTAGGTGGGGTCCGTCATTGGGCACCAAATATTTATGGTCTCTGACCCCACCACGTTCGGCCAGGACGGTCTGTGGTTGGACCTAAAGACTGTAGGTGAGGTCAGCAGCCAATTGGAGGGAATTGGTTGTTAGGTCAACTTCACACGGTCATATCTTTTAGCACAAAATGAATTAGGTGGCCCATTACCTATCAAATGAAAGATAATTGAATCCTCTTTCCAACGCCACCAAGTTTTCTAAAATCCCATCACGCAGTAAAAAGTTATGCTTATTTTAGTGAAGCCCTAGCGGGCAGAGATTGACCGACAACCCCTACCGACAGTTGGTAGGTCAACCAATGGTTCGTAGGTACCTTTTTGGATGACCTTCGTCATATTTTAAGTTAGGGTCATTTAGGTCTTTTTCCAATGCATTGGAGCCGTTAAACTACATCGTTTAATGCCAAAACTACGTCATTTTACTCAGTTTAAGCCTAATAACTTAGTCAGACATACCCATAACCTTTATTCTATAGAATTAATCAAAATTAGAGCAAAAAGAGAAGCAAGAAGCGCCAACTTTCCCAAGAACAACCAGTAGGTTTCCTTTAAGTTCACGCCCCAAATCGAAGGATCTTTCTGTAGATTTTGTCACCAGGTATTTGGGATTTCACTAGTGGATTCCTTTTGTCCACTAGGTCCCTAGAATTCAGTCAGACTCTTGATTCCCTATATCTTGTTTAGACCTACGATTTCTAGAAACTTTAGATATTTGTTGTGATTTAGCTGTTATAGTGTTGCTAATCGAATTATCATGTTTTCTTGGAATTGTTGTTAAATTCCTTGTATGAAAATCAGAACCCTAGTTGTGTAGTTTCTTTTATTACATGAAATGCACTTGCTAGGTTAGTAAAACAGATAATCATGCTTCAGTTTTTGAATGTCACATTATCATTATAAAATTGTTACATTCTCAGATTTTGCATGTCAGTATTTTGAGGTATTCAACATTTCAGTATTTCAGTTATAATGTGTCATATACATATTCAGTTGGGAGTAGACTTAACACCGAGTTGGACTAGGGTTCAGCGTACCCGTATAGTCCCAGAACTACGTGCCCCCGTAGGTGTATAAATCCCCTCAGTGGGCATCACATTTAGTGATCACATCATTCATACCTTTATACCCCTGGTAAAGTATATTGGGTCCTCTCGATGAGATGTATACATCGGACTCCACGTTTAACTCACGTGGTTTTATATCGGTTAATAGTAGCTCCCACAGTCAGATTTTAGTATATTCGACCAGGTGTGCAGTTATATTTTAGTATCCAGTCTCATCATGTCATGTTAATAATCAGTACTTGGTCATTGTATTCAATTCAGTTCATTTCAGTATTTACATTATGTTCATATTATGTCATTGCTCAGTTATGCTTTGTTCAACTTCCATATTTGTTCAATTATATTCTATATCATGCATGCTCAGTACATTCCAAGTACAGATGCATACTCTGCGCTACATCCTTTCATGATGTAGGTTCAGGTCCTCATCATTCAGATCACGCATGAATCGGTTCTCGATCCATACTCAACAATATCAATGGTGAGTCCTCATACTTCGAGGATAAAAGACATGCTTTCCATTTCAGTCTTTTATTTCAGTTTCAATTTTTCTAGGGTTAGCTGGGGACATGTCCCAGCAACTCTAGTCAGTTAGAGGCTTTTTCAAACATAGTATTAGATTCAGCTTTATTTTTGAGTGAATGTTCAGTATCATTAAAATTTTAGTAGTTTTATATATATTCAGATCAGTATTGGATATTCCCCATCTTTCAATTATCTCATGTTTTAGATTATGCATAGTATCTTTTGTTCAGTTGTTTTAATATGCTTATGATATGCCAGTTAAGGGTTAACTTGGGGTCACTCGAGATCTTAGGTCCAGTGTTTACGTCAAGGGTGTAGCCTCGGGATGTGACACACATGGTTAGATTTCCTTGAACCCTCATCTTCGCTGCATCACCACGGTCCGTCACAGGACCTATGGACGGTGGTTGGCTTCGTCACTGGCCACTTCTACAATTTTCAGTTCTTATCTCAATCAACCACATACGAACCTATTTCCTAAAAGAATTACACAAAAACCGTCATATCTAATAATAAAATGCTCAAGACTCACACAAAACTCCAAGTGATATGCATAAAAAATACCGTAAAATCATGGATTTAGTCTAGCTCAGATTTATGGTCCTTACCTTGGAAAGTAGGACACCCTTTTTGGTGTGGGATAGACATTGAATTCCATGTTATAGTTCGCATGGTCTATATGTCGATTAATGGTATACTTCCCACGAAACAAACTAAGTTAATTACTAATGTATTATGAACCTTCCTTTATTATTTAAAGATGCATTGACCATGTTCATGACTTATTAATTTTCTTAAATGATTTTACTATGTTTTAACTTAGTCATGCATTTCATGTTTTGATTATGTCGTCCTTTATGATCACTTCTCATGTTTTATTGCATTCCCCTCATACTTAGTACATTCCATGTACTAATACATACTTGTGCCTACATTATTTCACTAAAGTAGGGCTTGGCGACTCTTCTCCTTCCGTTCGTGGCTAGTTGATTGCATTAGAGATTTGAAGACTTGGTGAGTCCTCATATTTTGAGGACGATGTCACTTTTATAGTTTTATGTCATTTCAGTTTCAGACTTTATATGTGATGTACGAGTTATGTCCCAATCACTTTACTTATGATGTATTAGATGTCTTATTGAGACAAATGTTAGAATTCCTCTTTGATTCAAAACTATTTTATATGCAATGATACTTTCAAACTCTTTTGTTTTATATTATCGTGTATGATGCATGCTAAGTGGATTGTGTAGTGCCTCTCAGGGTCATATACACCATGTCACGTCTAGGGTGTACTTTGGGCCGTGACATCCGCAGCATAGCATGACTCAGATAGGAATTAGTGAGTCCTCATACTTCGAGGACGATGTCACTTGTATAGCTTTATGTCATTTTAATTTCAGAATTTGTATGTGATGTATGAGTTACGTCCCAATCACTTTTCTTATGATGTATTCGATGGCTTATTGAGACAAATATTAAACTTCCGCTTTGATTCAGAAACTCTTTTATATGAAATGCTACTTTTAAACTCTTTTATTATCTATTATCTTGTATGATGTATGCTAAGTGTCTTATGTAGTGCCTCTCGAGGTCCTATACACCATGTCACATATAGGGTGTACTTTGGATCATGACATCCATGGCATATCAAGACTCATATAGCTCGTGAGGATAGTAAAACAATTGAAATAGAATAGCCATTGTTTATTTTTCCAATTGTTAATCTTTTTTGTTTCTAAATACTTTTATTTACTATACATTAGTTTTTTCGTAGAAGTTCATTTTGCTAAGGCATCATTTTATTGTTATGAAGTTTTGATTTATTATTTTAAGGTTATGAAGTTTTGGTTTACCATTAACACCTTTTGAAATATACTTTGAATTCAGAACACAAGTTCTGAATGACAAAATTACAGTTTATTCATGTATTCACCGTATAGGTATTCATCCAAATTGTATTATTAAAACATAATTTGTATTTTATTATTCTCATTTTATATTTTTTATATCAAGTTATATTCCAATTAATTTGTATCAGCATTTATTTTGCTATTCACCATAATGGTATACCATCAATTTTTCTATTGTATGTGCTCATTTTTCAATTGAATTGAGTATTTATCATGATCAATTTGAATTCAAATCTTACTATGTATTTCAATCTCAACTTGAATGTCACTAAGTTTGTATCTCGTTTTTATTATGTATTCATCATAATTGTATACTACCGAGTTTTCTACATTGTATACTAACAAATTTTCTACATTTTGTAGTATATATTCTTCATAACTGTCATCATTTTGTATTTCACTCTCACTTTATTTTTCAATATCACCTTGAATGTCAACGAGTTTAAATTTCATTTTTGTTGTATTCATCATAAATGTATACCAATAAGTTTTATTATTTTAAATTATTCGTATCCTTAGGTCTATTACACGTAAAATACACAAGATAATCTAAAATCATAACATTCACCTGAATATGTTTCAGATAAAATCATATACAAAGAAAATCAAACAAATGGTCATTCTACATTTTCCAACAGTTTCAGATTTATGGATAATACAAAAAATACTAGCTATGCAATATGTGGTTCATTCCTATATGACTGCCTATTGGGCCCCTTATACCCACATCTACTATATGAATTATTGTTCTTCTTCCCATATAACTCATTCTACGCTTTGTCACGAAGCTTCTTTGGTGGCCTTTTAGAAAGTCGTTTGAATTTTGGTGGTCATACTATGCCATCCTTAATATATTCAGGTACATTCCACTCGATTAGATCAGGTAAGGGAGTAATTGGATTGTTGTATGTAATCAACAATGTATTTGGCTATTACTGGTCCATGATCAAAATATTTCTTCTTTAAAGCAGTCCAAGCATGCGAACATAGTATTTTATCCATTTGAAATCTCTTGCAAGTGCACGTTTTATTTTTCAGACATATAATACATGTTCTACCTTTACGATGAACGTTGTACACATTATTACTTGGTAGTGCAACCTGTTAATCAAAAATAAATTAATCATATTGCATGATACAAATTTATAGAGAATATTGATAAATATATGAAATACAAAAAAAGAATAAAATACTATCAAACATACCCTTATACAAAGTGATTGTGCTTCAGTATCATCAATCATTTCTTGAGGTTTACCACAAAGTATCGTAAAGGTATTAGAAGTAGATGTATAATTTGTCAAATTTCATCTACCAAACATTTGTCTAACTTTCTCAAGAATATCATATACTGATAATTCCCTCATCGACTCCAGACATGCATTTATACATTCAACTATGTTTGATGTCATAATAAACCCTCGATCAACTGTTGCATATACCCTAGCCCATTTTTCATTACCTGCCAACAAGGGGCGGACCCACATGTGTGTTTGTATATATATATGTGTGTGTGTGTGTATAGATAGTCTATAAAAAATAATATATTTAAATGTGCACATAAATAAACAAAAATGATCTTAGTGCGGTTGGGCAGAGGCTGAACATTAGAGCTCAACGTCTTGAGTTCGAATCCCTGAGAGTGTTATCATTTTTTTGTCTTTAAAAATTTGCCTTCTCTCAACAGTTAACCCTTGTGGTGCCCCCGGTAAATTCAAATTTTGGGTTCGCCTCTGCCAACTCCAAGTAATTCTTTACACTAACGTCAACTTGTTCAACCTTTTTCATCAGTTCATCAAAATCAGACTGTTTGTAATTCTTTTCCATGTCATAAAACACTTACGAAAGACTATTGTGTGATTTTTTATATAGCGTTTTCACATTTCTCTATAAATGCCATATGCAAGCATAATCTGGTACTCTATTATATACCCTCAAAACTTCCTTTATAATGTATCAGATACAACACACATATTTTCTTTTAATCCATGAGCTTCAATAAACTGTTCATAGAACCAAATCCAAGATGCATCATTTTTCGAATTGACAATACCATATGTCAGCGGTAATATATTTTTTGATTACAAACATTAACAAATTCATTATTTCATAAATACAATTATAAGAATCAAATCAAATTGTATATATTATAAATCAAATACCTACTCCATCTACAGTACTCGCAGTCATAAATGTACCATTATAAGTCCCCTTGAGGTAGATGGCATCCAATACAACAATTGGTCTACACACTTTGAAATTATTTATGAACGGAAAGAGAGAAACAAAAAGATACAAAAATTGATTTTCATCAATTTTCTTCATCATTATATGTGATCCACAATAGGTAGTGTCCAATATGTATAAGTAGATCGATAATTTACTATAAGAGTTAGATGGTGTCCCCCTCAATGAATTTATATCCTTTATCTTAGCCTTTCATGCCGCTGTGTAGGATACATCTACTCCATGGTCTAGGCTATTATCATCATGTATATCCTATGGTGTTAAATTCCTTTTATAATTTACTAATTTGGGTTTGATTATCCATCCAATAAGACTGCACCACAATTCTCAGACACACAAACAAGTGTATAACTATTCGAACAAGTCAGAATATAAATACACAATAAATTTTAAAAAAAGCTATTCAACAGATTTTGTTTTGTATACAAATATAAATGTATACAAAATACACATACCTTATTTGACTTGAGTTGTCTATTCTCTACTGGAACATGTGATCAATGGCATATTGCCTCATCACAGCTTTTAAAGTTTCCTTGTCCATATAAACTTGATCTTCCATTACTTCCTTTTGATTGATATTTGAAATAATGTCGCAATTCATATCATCACTCATGAATGGATTGCTAAGCACTAATGCTTTTGTATCAAATGAATCTCCTTTATCTATTCCACACATTCTAAAACCATCTTTCAATAGATTTATGTTAGTTAATTCACAATCCCTCACAAATACAGTTCCACATGGGGGTTACTTTACCAAATCTTTGTTATCTTTCTTCAATGACACATACACTCTAACACTCATCTCGTTGTGTATATCCAATGGGGCATTACTATCCTCTATTTTATACTTAATCTTCACACTATTGTATCCCAAATCAACATCAATCTGTTTAGCAACTTTATCAACTAAATATTTAAATGTGGCATATTCTTTAATCATAATTGTCTTTATTGTGTAATCAATGTAGCATTTTTCTATGTTCCACCTTTCAGAATGCATGATTAGAAAACTAATACTCCCCATAACTATATTATATTACATTAGAACGTAGCAAGTCATTAAATAATACAACAATTTATGTATTTTTCTTGTTTAGTTAAAACTACCAATTATATCCAGTACTCAATACAGTCAAAATTGTATTTCGTGTATTTCATTATTTTTATCTTTTATTTACATCATAAAAAAATTGTTGATTGTACCTCAATATATTTACTCAATATATAATTATATCCAAAACAACCAACTATAAAAACTTTAGCATGAATTTTTATTCATACTAACTCCTCGAATGGATGCAATATTTTTAAAAAAATTTAAAATTAAACATCCAAACATACGTACATTTCATCAATCACACTAATAATAACAAAAATATCTTTCGATAAAACTACCTTCTTCATACTTATATTGTATTCAATTAAGTAAAAATACAAGATTTCAGATAAATCCACTGATTCCACTACTTTCATCCACTACACCCCGGATGTGACACATCATACAAGACTCCAAAAATCTTCATACATGCCTCATAGCATATCATGAACTTATGCATAGGAAAACACTACGGAGTTTAAAACTTTTCTTTACAATCAAAGTCATTTACATAAAAGAAAGCAGAAGTCTTTCTATACTTTGTCTCAAAACATCTACAACACTTTGAATAACACTTTGGGACATAGCCCATACAAAAGCTCTAAACATAAAATAAAAGACGTAAACGAAATGGTGGGTTTGTTCTCGAAACTATGAGGACTCACCAAATCTTCAACTCCTTGCTCCTTAGAAACCTATCTTCCAAAAATAGAACATCAAGTCTCCAAACCCTACACTTTGTAAAAATGTAAAAGTATGGGTTAGCACACAAAAATGTACGAAGTATGATAGTCATGCAAAAACCATGCTTAAAAAGGACATTTTAGTTAAAAACCATGCTATATGCCAATTTTGAGAAAACATCATGAACTTTAGCAAAAGGCATAAGATACAAGTATAATCATCATATAAGTCATTACATCACATTAAAAATTTCACCTTAAGTAACCCTAAGCTATACTTGTGCAAAGTAAGAATAGCATCCCATACTACTATTCCTACTAAGTACCACTTTGAGGCCACCAAAGATGAACTTACCATTCTTCATTACTCATCTTTAATCAATACTCATGCATAAGGAACACATATATTTCATAAGTCATGAAAAGGAAAGTAACTCATAATACAATCCAAGTAAATCATGCATAATTACATTAAGTATTTAAGTCAACATTCTCATTAATTTCCTTAAGAGAACATTCATTTCATTAGACATTAAGACATTAGAGAATCACACCATAGCACTCTCAAAGCCTACTCGTGCAATGTATGAATGGCATCCCATATTACCACCCACACTTCATAGAACCTCTTGAGCAACCATGTCACGTATCTCACATGATGGGATTAAGCATTAACTGACATAGACCATGTTAGCTTAACATGGAATCCGGTCTACTATCCCACACCGTAAAGGGTTGGTCTACTTGCCTAACGTAGGACTGGTAATATTTTAGCTTAGGTGGATCCACTAGCTAATATCTTATGTGGGTACATAACTATGGGATTAGAAAGATGTTCATTGAAACCCGACCTAACGTGGGAAGAGCTTTCATCTTACCATATCCACTCGGCCTCAATTCCCATAGAGTAGTTCATTTTCATTAACCTTTTTATACTTGAAAGGAATGCCATTGTCCTATCGAACCAAGGTACATTATTGCACACATGAAAGGAATGTCATTGGCCTATCGATTCATGGTACATCATTAGGATAGCTCATTTAATCCTCATGAAAGGAATGCCATTGGCTTATCGATTCAAGATTCATCGTTACATTAGGTCATTGACTCATTATGAAAGGAATGTCATTGGCCTATCGATTCAAGAGTGATCATTACATTAGTTCATTGGCTCATTATGAAAGGAATGTCATTGGCCTATCGATTCAAGACAAAGCCTTCGAATACTTTATTAATCATTCATAAAAGGAATGTCATTGGCCTATAGATTCATGTTCATTAAGTAAAGATACATTAGTTACACAAGAAGAGGATGTCTAAGCCTACCAATTCAAGGTACATCAATCAACATTACTTTCATTTACACAAGAAGAGGATGTCTAAGCCTACCAATTCAAGGTGTAACATTACTTTGAAGAAACCTTTCACATATTTCATCATCACTTATTTGAGAATAACCTTTCCATAATAACACAATTGCATTCTAGACATGATCACATTACTTTCATTGAAATCACAAAGTACATACATAGCATCATGATTATACATAAATCCTTCATAATTTGTCCTTCAAGGCCATGAATCACAATTCACCAAAACACCTAGAATACTACAATTTAGTCATGAATAATGACATAATTCAATAAACTAAATCAATATAGACTTAATCTATTCACTTGCTCCCATAATTAATCAATGAAATCACAATTAACAATTTAGTATTTTGGAGGAATCATGGGTTCATGGGGGGAATTCATCATAAATTAACATTAATTCCTCAATTCAATCATAGTTCATCTTAAAATAATCATTGAAAACGTTTTGAAGTTGAATCCATGACTTAGATGGAAACCCTAACTTTTAGGGGATTTTGGAAACTTTGAAGTCATCTTTTGAAAGGGCTCCTTGGATGGAAACTAACCAAGGATGAAGACTACCATACCTTGATTGAAGAAACTCCACGAAATTGAGTGAGAAATATGAACTCTTGAACTCCAAACCTTGACTTCTTCTTCTCCAATGGTGGTTTCTAGAGAGAGAATATTTGGAGAGGAAGTAGTTTCTAGTTTTGAATTTTAGGAATAATGAATTGTAAAAGGGTGTTTAATAATTTAAAAATCCTTAAATAACTCTAATTAATTAAAATAAACTGACCCTTAACTCATCTAACCACCCTAGGAATTTACCACATTGCCCTTTAGTTGGCCGAGATTGGACAGCTTTTCGGTGGTGACCTACGGACCGTAGGTAGGCTCACATCCCATCCTGCAGGTCTGTGGAACTCACCATTTTGGGACCTTGACCTATGGACCACCCCCACGAGGCGTGGATGGACCTATGGGGTATAGGTCTCATCCGTAGGTCCTTGGATTTTTGAAAGCTTTTGGTTTTTGGGCAGCTTTGGGGCTTAGACTTTAGAGTCTTCCTCAAGGACCCTTGGTTGGTCCTTGCGGAGTCGTACCTTGACGTTTAACCCCTCAACCCAAGCTCGAGAACTCATTTTGCAACATAGAGACCCACATCAAACTCAACAACACACTCGTTAGGCTCTAATTTCACCTACTCATTTTCCGAGGTGCTACATTATCTCCTCCTTAGAAACATTCGTCCTCGAATGACACTTTAAAAACTTTATGGAAATAAAGACTAAAGGCTAGCAGCTCATTATGCATGAAACATCATAATCGATGCACCAAACTAGGAGTAAACATCGACTCCATCTCAAACATACTCCATGCTACACAAGAAAGTAAGAACTACATCTACAAACTCATTATGCATGAAAACTTCAACATTTCTCATTTCATTGGAGGAATTACCTTCTACAACTCATAGAATGCTCATCATAACATCACTAAGCACATTATGCAATTACTCTTAAAAGTACATTTAGGCATGTTCAACAATTCACCTCATGAAGCATATAGACAACTCATACTAAATGCACATCAACATGAGGAACATAAATCATAAAACCTTATTTTCTCATTAATCATGAATTCATCAAGAACATGCATAACATAAGGACGCCATGGAAACACATAAATCACACATAACTCCTAAAACATGAAACAAGCCAAAAGGAACTCTTGGTCTCAAGCTTGAATAGGAATATAAGGAAGAGAATGAGGATATCGGAACTCTGAACAACCTTGCCTTCTAAACAAACCATCTCTCCCTTGGGAGTAAGCCCATAGTAAGGCTTATATGAAAATAACATAGGGACCTCAATAAAACATTCACAACAATAAGGAACTATCAGCATACTAGTGCCTTCGTTAAGAAAAGCTCCTTTATCAACTCTAGTAGCATCCCTTACTAAAACCCTTACTAGGACACCACTCCTCAACATTTTTCATGGATGGAACTTCTTTACCATTCCATTTCTTAACTTGTCGGTTTAAGATCCCAACCAGTACTTCTAACTTAGAGAGGTCCTCATCAAGCAACTCTTGCTCACAACAACCTCACCAACACCACTCAAGGTGAGAATTCAAGTCAACCTAAATCATGAACATCAAGGACACTCAACGACCTTGCTATCTAAGCACATTATCTTCCCCTTGGGAGCAAGCCTATACCAACTCTTTTAAGCATCACTTCTTTCAATTCTAAGGTCGAAGCAAGTCATCACAAAACCTTCACACTCATCACACAAGATGATTCTAAACCAAGGTGAAGTACAGTTCTACCCTCTTTCAAAAGAGTCTACTCACTCAACACCTCTAGGCATCACTTATATACCTTATTCATCAAATCTCTCAACATACCTCAAAACTCATCATGACTTTCTACCAACAACACACATAACCATAAAGCAACCCATCTATACTAAAGGATTTCATCTAATTCTATCACACCAAGACTCACCTAGTCACAAAGCCAAAATTAGCATCACTACTAACCTTTTTCTACCTCGATTCTTGCAACATGAGTCCTTCAAGTGGTCATACCATAAAGACAATCGGATAAGGAATAGGAGAGAGACCTTATAGAGTTAAACTATATGGAACGACTTGAATAATGAAGAAGTGAGATTTTCCTAACATCCAATAGCATCCTATTCATAAATATAGCGCGCTTCACATTATGAACAAGACACTACTAGATGTGGTTGAGACATCCTAAAACCATCCCAAAATATTGCGCTCCGATACCATGTTTGTCACGACCTGAGCCTACACCCCGGACGTGACACAGCGTACAAGACTTTGAAAAGCCTCATACAAGCCTCATAGCATATCATTAACATAAGAGCATATGAAAATAGTGCGGAATTTAATTTTTTTCTTTAAAATCGAAGTCATTTTCATAAAAGCAAGCTGAAGTCTTTCTATACTTTGTCTCAAACCATCTACAACACTTTGAATAACACTTTGGAAAATACCCCATTCAAAAGCTCTAAGCATAAAATAAAAGACGTAAACGAAATGGTGGGTTTGTCCTCGAAACTATGAGGACTCACCAAATTTTCAACTCTTTGCTCCTTAGAAACCTATCATCCAAGAATAGAACATCAAGTCTCCAAACCCTACACTTTGTAAAAAATGTAGAAATATGGGTTAGCACACAAAAATGTACTAAGTATGATAGCCAGGCAAAAACCATGCTTAAAAAGGACATTTTGATTAAAAACCATGCTATATGCCAATTTTGAGAAAACATCATGAACTTTAGAAAAAGGCATAAGATACAAGTATAATCATCATATAAGTCATTACATCACATTAGAACATTCACCTTAAGTAACCCTAAGATATACTTGTGCAATGTAAGAATAGCATCTCATACTACTATTCCTACTAAGTAGCACTTTGAGGCCACCAAAGATGAACTTACCATTCTTCATTACTCATCATTAATCAACACTCATGCATAAGGAAAATATACATTTCATAAGTCATGACAAGGAAAGGAACTCATAATATAATCGAAGTAAGGCATGCATCATTATATTAAGCATTTAAGTCAACATTCTCATTAATTTCCTTAAGAGCACATTCATTTCATTAGACATAAAGAAATTAGAGAATCACACCATACCACTCTCAAATCCTACTTGTGCAATGTATGAATGGCATCCCATACCACCACCCACTCTTCATAGAATCTCTTGAGCAACCATGGCACGTATCTCATATGAAGGGAATAAGCGTTAACCGACATAGACCATGTGAGCTTAACATGGAATCCGGTGAACTATCCCATACCGTAAAGGGTTGGTCTACTTGCCTAAGGTAGGACCTGTAATATTTTAGCTTAGGTGGATCCACTAGCTAATATTCTATGTGGGCACATAGTTATGGGATAAGAAACATGTTCATTGAAACCCGACCTAATGTTGGGAGAGCTTCAATCTTACCATACCCACTCGGTACTAAGCCTCCATTCCCATAGAGTACTTCATTTTCATTAACCTTATTATACTTTAGAGGAATGCCATTGGCCTATCGACCCAAGGTACATTATTGCATACATGAAAGGAATGCTATTGGCCCATCGATTCATGAAAGGAATGCTATTGGCCCATCGATTCATGAAAGGAATGTTATTGGCCCATAATTAGGATAGCTCATTGAATCCTCATGAAAGGAAAGCCATTGGCCTATCAATTCAAGACTCATCATTACATTAATTCATGGACTAATTAATAAAGGAATTCCATTAGCCTATTGATTCAAGAGTCATCATTATATTAGTTCATTGGCTCATTATGAAAGGAATGCCATTGGCCTATCGATTCAAGACAAAGCCTTCGAATACTTCATTAATCATACATGAAAGGAACGCCATTGGCCTATCGATTCATGTTCATTAAGTCAAGATACATTAGTTACACAAGAAGAGGATGTCTAAGCCTACCAATTCAAGGTACATCAATCAACATTACTTTCATTTACACAAGAAGAGGACGTCTAAGCCTACCAATTCAAGGTGTAGCATTACTTTGAAGAAAACTTTCACATAATTCATCATCATTCATAAGTGTATAATAGAGAATAACCTTTCAATAATAACACAATTGCATTCTAGACATGATCACCTTACTTGCATTGAAATCACAAAGCACATACCTAGAATCATGATTATACATCAATCCTTCATAATTTGCCCTTCAAGGCTATGAATTACAATTCACCAACACACCTAGAATACTACAATTTAGTCATGAATAATGACATAATTCAATAAAGTAAATCAATATAGACTTAATCTCTTCATATGCTCGCATAATCAATCAATCCCAAATCACAATTCACAATTTAGTATTTTGGGGGAATCATGGGTTCATAGGGGGTATTCATCATAAATCAACATTAATTCCTCAATTCAATCATAGTTCATCATAAAAAAATCATTGAAAACGTTTTGAAGTTGAACCCATGACTTAGATTGTAACCCTAACTTTTGGGGGATTTTGGAAACTTTGAAATCATCTTTTGAAGGGGCTCCTTGGATGGAAATTAACCAAGGATGAAGACTACCATACCTTGATTGAAGAAAATCCATGAAATTGAGTGAGAAAGATGAACTCTTGAACTCCAAACCTTGACTGCTTCTTCTCCAATGGTGGTTTCTAGAGAGAAAATATTTGGAGAAGAGGTAGTTTATATTTTTAAGTTTTAGGAATAATGAATTGTAAAAGGGTGTTTAATTCTTTAAATAGCCTTAAATAACTCTAATTAATAAAAATAAACCGACCCCTAACTAATCTAACCACCCTAGGAATTTACCACATTAGCCCTTAGTTGGCAGAGATTGGACAGCTTTTCAGTGGTGACCTACGCCCCTAGACCTACGGACCGTAGGTGGGCTCAAGCCCTGTCCTGCAGGTCCGTGGTTTGGGTCAGCAACTCACCATTTGGGACCCTTGACCTACGGACCACCTCCACGAGGCGTTGATGGACCTACGGGGCGTAGGTCCCATCCGTAAGTCCTTGGATTTTTTACATCTTTTGGTTTTTGGGAAGCTTTGGGAGTTAGACTTTAGGGTCCTCCTCAAGGACCATTGGTTGGTCCTTGGGGAGTCATGCCTTGACGTTTAACTCCTAAACAACTCAACCTAAGCTCGGGAACTCATTTTGTAACATAGAGCCCCACATTAAACTCAACAACACACTCGTTAGGCTCTAGTTTCGCCTACTCGTTTTCCGATGTGTTACAATTTGGAAACCCATAAACATAAAAGAACAAGCATGATAAGCATGAGTGACTATGACAGACTGTCCAACGGGGGTAGAAACATGGATGGGGGTATCAAGTACATCACAAACCAAATCAAATCCCAAGGCAAACTGAACTGACACATATGAAAAAGTAGAACCCGGATCAAACAACATATTAGCCATTCGGTCACAGACAAGAATTGTTCATGTGATCACTGCATCATATGTCTCTGCCTCGGTCTTGCTTGAAAAGGCATAAAATTGAGCCATGTCATCTTGAAGGATGACTTCCTTGTCTGGTTACGCTGCTCCCCCGCCTACATTACCATTACCCCAACATTCACGACCGCGTCGATTTCTTGCTCGCCCACCTTGTGAACGTCCTCTACCATTATTACCATTGTCCGCAGGTACCGCTGCTCTAGTCTACTGCTATGCAGAATCCAACATGCGTGGTTGGGGACAATCTCTCCTCATGTGCCTAGGTTCCCCATAATTATACAAATACGATCAAAAGAAGGTCTGTTGCTAGCTAAAGACGTGGCTCCCTGGCTATCCTGAATAAAATTCTGCGGTCGGGTTCCCTAATAACTACCTGTAGAAGCGGGCATGGCAGACTAAATTAGCCGGGCTACAAACGTCGGCCTACCTGAACCTCTGGAGTAAAATCCCCGAAAGTTACATGTGCTCTTGGATTTCATGGCCAAAGCCTTAGCCTGCCATCACGTGTAACTCCATCCACTTTCTTCACAAAGTCGGTCACCTCATTGAAGCTTTTTCCTGTAGAAGTAATGTGAACAGACAATACCTAAAGTTCGGGGTTCAATCCTCTGACAAACAGACGAATCCTCTCCTCCTCAATAGTTACCAATTGTGTAGCATATATAGACAAGCCATGGAACTTAGCCTCATAAGCAGCTACAGTCATACCACCCTGCTCCAAAGCCATGAACTCATCCTTCTTGCTATCTCTCAAGGTTTGGGGCACATACTTTTCCAAAAACAGGGCATAAAATTGTGTCCAACTGAGTGGGGGTAAAGCTAACGATCTGCAATCCACATAAGCTCTCCACCACTGCTTAGCCTCACCGTGAAGCTGGAAAGTCACAAAGTCTACTCCATGCTAATGGAAAATACGCAACTTACGCAGCCTCTCATAACAATCTAAGATGAACTCATAAGCGTCCTCACTCTCAGAACCATGGAACACAGGCGACTTCAGTTTCAAAAACTTAGTCACCATCTCATGCTCATTACCAGTCATCCCAAGACCCAACAAAGGATGGAAAAAGGCATCAGTACGTACAGTTCGACCCATCTTGGCGATATTAATAGCAATAGGGGGATTGGCGGTTGTTTTGGGTTGCGGGAACTGTGGGAACAACTCCAGGACACACCAATCCTATTAGAAAGTCATAATATGTTAAGCTGACACTAGGTCTAAGGGGGGGATACCTGTAGTCTCATCATGTACCTCATTCTCTTGTCCAACATCCTCCTCATTCTCAACCTCCACATTCTCTTCTTTCTCTTCATGATGAACAGAAGGGACCTCATTTCTGGGAACATTCTCAATTGGAACTCCACCCCTAACAGGTGCTACCCTAACTCGTCCTCTAACCCTTGCTATTCTTTTGCCCCTGCCTCGATCGCGACCTCTAGTTGCGGACTCCTTAGCGGGATCATTGACGAGAGCTACGGGTCTGACACCGTTGAAGCGAGTGTTAACCATTTACGGACAGAGGAGTGAAAGAGATTAGATTCTAATTTGGACCACTGGATATCAATTGGAATCAAGTTATAGCACGAAAGGATAAAAGAGAAAATAGAGAGATTTCCTAAAGTCATATAGTCTCTCGAAGAAAAGTACAGACGTCTCCATATCGTTCTGCAAGACTCTACTAGACTCGTTTTGGTACACCGAGATCAATGAACCTAAGGCTCTGATAACAACTTTGTCACGACCTAGACCGTCGTGTTGGCACCCACAGTACTCTCCGGTGGGAGAACCATTAGTACAACCTGGACTAAACAATTTACCCAAGCTATGCATTTAAATATACGAAAGCAAGTTTAAATGCAAAAATGAAATAAGGAGTTACCATAAACTTCAGGAATTTAATAACGACTATCAAAACATTGCAGAAACAACCCCTAGAAACTGAAAGTCAATGTACCAAAACTCTAAAAATTCACAAGTCTAAGGAATAGGGGTATAACCCTGAAATTAAAACATACAAGAACAATCATGTTACGAACTAGTCTAAGTGTGTGAGAATGGACTAAACAAAATGAAAACTCATGGCATCTTGGAAGAACCTGCTCACCGTTGAATTCGGTCTTGATCACTGATCTCCTATCTGAGGTCTATCAGTAGCCGCCTGAAGATGCCATGTACTCAATAAAGAACAAGCAAGTGCAGTATCACTACACAACCAGAGTGTCCTTTTAGGATCACATGGCTATTCCAATAAGCACAACATATACCAACAATCACAACAAGGTAAACACATACATGTACATAATATATATATATATACATTGGTTATCATTTCAAGAGCAATGTACAGTTACACATTCTCAATAACAAATAAATATACAAATCAATGGTCCTCTCATTGAACCCACACCCAAACTGTTAGTGTGTTGGGACGTGACACTCGATCCGAATTAGTGTGCCAGACGTGACACCCGATCCCATATATGAGCTGAAATGAGGCACCCGATCCAAGTTAGTGTGTCAGAACATGACACCTGGTCCATTCAACACCACCACAATTATAATCACACTCATATGTACATTCTCATAATCATACAATCAACTGTCAAATCATGGCATACATTTATTCATTAACACTTATTTCATTAACACTTATTTCATTAGGTTTGATCAATAAGGCTTCATTCACATACATACATGCATTACAATGAAGTAATTACCAACATATATCACACCAACAAGAAATCAAGCCATCACCTACCTCGAAACCAAACTTCAATCCCCCTAAGGCACTTGAATCTTCCCTTTCCAGATTCTTTTTGCTTGTTCTAGGTCTACAAACAACAATTTAATTCAAGGATCAATTAATTAAAGTCTAATCGCCGGGATTATAACAAACCCAATAACCCATGATTCTATGGTGTAGCTAGGGCTTTTTCCCACCATCAAATGCAATCCAAAAACCCTCTCACAATAATAAATAACCAAGAATCTAAGTTCTATGGATCGAAAAATGGATTAGGGGAGTAAAATCCTTACCTTTAGCACCAAAAGTCATAGAAAACAGTCAAGAAATCTCCCACTTGGGGTCGTCTCTTAATTCTCAAGAACGAAACTTGCAAAAAAATAACATTTTTGGGGTTTAATTCGGATTAAATTTGTGATTGAGCCGCTACGGCGGACCCCATCCCGCCACAGCGGCCCCGCCCTAGCGGGAATAATCCTGTCACAACGGCTTACACGGATACAGAGAGTCGAAATTAGAGTTTCAAACCCCAATTTCACAACACACCTTCAACTCATGACATTCAAAAACTACCAGCTCACGCTAAGACCAGTTTCGGGAGTTCCACTCGCCCGAATTCGATTACGTAAAGTCATATGGGTTCCTTCACGGCTTAGCTATCTACTCATGCCATCAAATTCATTATTAAACCTTTCATTCATTACCAAATTTTCCTAGACCTTGCATGACTCAAATTTATTTCAAATGTGGACTAGGTTAGGAATTTTCAAGTTACTACCAAAAAGTTTGCTGGCCCAAAAAATTTCTCCGTTTGCTTTTCTAAAACAATGGAAACAGGTCGTTACAGATCGTTCTTTTGGATTTTCACAGACAATCTCGATCTTTAAAGAAATCAGTAGAATTTACTTTGCTATACAAAATGACTAGTTCAAAAATCTGTCTAATTCAATTTAACAAAGATTGAATATTATCAGTTGAGTGATTCGAAAATCAGTCGAATGCATTCGACAGATTCGAATATCGATATTGGAAATTTTAAGAACAATATGTAAAGGGGCGTGAAAGAAGAATGGTGTAACATCCCGTCTTAGAAAGAGCTACATTTAGAAAGAGTTGATATGGAAAGAGTAAAATTAAAAAAATTTGCGAGTTATGCTAAGTTATATGTTTTGGGTCAACTTCAAACGACCATAACTTTCTGTACATAATGAGTTATGTGGCCCATAAGATATAAAATGAAAGGTCTTGGAATCCTCTTTCCAACGCCACTAAGTTAGCTAAATTTTGAGCTTGTATGAGGGAGATATGACTATTTGAAATCCGCATGTACAGTTAAGGAAAGTTACCCGAATGAGTGAGGGGTATTTTGGTCTTTTCCTTACCCAATCAGATTAATTTGAAATTAGTATTATTTTTGGGGTCAAGTCTGATTTGGGTCAATTTGCATAATAAAAACACGCTTAGGGTTTTGAGGAGAGTTCAAAGAAAGAAGAAAAGAGAAAAGTTCTAGGCGTTTGTCAATATTCGGAAGATTTTAGAAGATTGTTTTGCCAAATTAAAGTATGTGAGTTCTGATAATGTTAAGTTTGTTCACCCACACACCAATCATATTATTTTTCAGCAAAATTTCATTTTCAAAGTTGAAGGATTTGAGTTCTTGATAAGTGTTCTTGAAGTATTGTTTCCATTCTTGAATTAGGATGGGTTTGATGAGTCTTGAGGTAATCATATCGAGTTTGAGAGTTGTTTTTGAGTAGATTCTTGTGTACTTGTATTGGGTAATTGAATCTAAGGAAAACTTGAGAAAATCAATTGATTAGAAGTGATTTAGAAAAAAAAATGAGAAGAAAAAATTAGTCGAATTGTTCTGAGGGAAACATGGTGCGGCGCACCCCAGATGCGCCAGAGGGTCTAGGGCGGCATGCCAACAGTGCGCTAGATTAGTGTTCCAAAAGAAAAGGGGTTGGTGCCCCACGCTAGTAATGCACCCGAGTTGTTTGCCCCTATCCATTTTCCATCGTTTGCTCCATTTAAATCCTTTTTAAGTATACATTTTCTCCCTACTGATTCTAATCACTCTAAACTACATGTAAACATCAAAATATCATTCATACCATGAATCATAACCTTGAATTCATAATTCATATCCAAGGTAGAGAAAAGAGTTAAGTGTGAGAGTTCTTTCGAGTCTTTTTAAGAAGTCTTTTACAATCATTTTAAACTTGTTTTAAGACTTGAGCACTTGATTTTGAGAAAGAGTAGAGTTGAGTTAATTTTCTTTAAAGTGATATATGGGAACTAAGTATTCCCAAGAGTAAATGTTTTCACATTTAAGATAAGAGGAAACACCAATTTTCGGAAGAATTTTTGAGCCGTTTTGAGTACCATCTGTTTTAAGAGAAAGATTTTTGAGTAATAATCTTAAACTAGAGAAAGAGTTATATTTTTGAACATATGAGATAGTTATATTTTCTGGGAGTAGTATTGAGAACTGATATGGGGACAAATTCAAATAACTCAAAGTCTTCATAAACCATGTAACCAACGTGTAGAAGGGTCATACATTTTAGATGATTCCTTATTGCTTTTAAACATAGACTAGTGGATCCACTTAGTTAGTAGGTACTATACCCCGTCAAAGTATAGGACAGTTATGGCAGCGTGGGCTAGATGTTGTATCATCACATAGCTCATAGTGATGGTTGTCGGTTAGAGAATCTCCCACAGAGTCTATTTTGTATTTTCAAATACAAACATAGTTTATTTTGTATTCTTGCATACAAACTGAGTATATTGTATTTTCAAATACATGAAGTTGTTATCTACTATTTTAAAAGCTTTTATTTATAATGCATTTTTACTACTGCTTTATATTGAAATGAGTTAAGTGAGTTGAGTTGAGACGAGGTAAGTTGTTTCTTAAATTCCAGTTCAAGCTTATGTCTTGTTTAGATTTACCCTCACATTCTTGTACATTCCATGTACTGACACCACTTGGCTTGTATCTTTTATGATGCACATAGAGGTGACCAGGATCAACATCCAGCGCTTCATTGATCAGTTGAGTTCTAGAGTTGTTTGGTGAGCCTCCTTGCTTCCGGAGGATCCCTTATTATGTTTTGTTATTTCAAGTTTGGTAGGATGTCGGGGGTATTGTCCCGATATCCCTCATAGTATTAGAGGCTTCATAGATAGATAGACACTAGTTCATGAGTCTTTTTATTTTCAGTTGTTCATGTTGAGACTTGAGTTACCTCTTTGGCCAGTTGAATGTTTCCTTTAAAACATTCTGAATTTATTATTTTAATTATGTTTTGAGTTTATTCTATGTTAAGTAAGTCTTCTGCTGAGAGTGGATCTAGGAGAAGGGTTCACTTTGGGCAAGCAATGGTTCTCGAGTGCCGACCATGCCCAAGGGGTAGGCTTGTGGCATGACAAACTTGGTATCAAAGCCTTGTTCAAGAGTTCTAAGGTGTCTATGAAATGGTGTCTGTAGAGTCCTAGTTATTTGTGTGAAGCGCGCCACATCTATAATTAGGAGGCTGCAACATTAAAGAACTATCTCACTTCTTTCATACTATTCTCGTGTAGTACAATTCATCTTTATAAAGTGTCTTCTAATTCATGCTTTCATGTATCTTTCAGATCATTCCTTCACAAAAGTTGTCTGAGGTCGTCCCGCATAGAGGAATGTTGAACAACAGGATCAAGGGGTACCCAATGCACTAAAGTACAACCCTAAGGAGAGGTCACTAATGTTGAGTTTTGGTATGCTATCCGAATGTTGAGTCAAGTTGTGACCAACCAAGTTGCGCAACAGAGAGAGGTTCGACAGGATGTGGCTGATACATCTAGAATCCAATAATTTGTAATGATGAATCTTCCAAACTTCACAAGTTTAAGTGTCACTGAGGATCTGAAAAAATTTGTGGAAGAGGTACAAAAGGTTTTTGAGGTTATGCATGTTACTAATGCTGAGCAAGTGAAATTAGATGCATACCAATTGAAGGGTGTCGCTAGAATCTGGTTTGACCAATTGGAAGAAGAATAGAGCTTAAGGTGCACCAATTGTGAGTTAGGTTGTGTTTGAGGAGGCCTTCTTGGGGCGTTTCTTTCCCTGTGAATTGACAGAGGCCAAAGTAAGGGAGTTCCTCACTCTTAAGCGGGAATCTATGAGAATACATGAGTACAACATTAAGTTCACCCAACTAACCCATTATGCTCCGGAGATGGTTGCTGACATGAGGAGCAGGATGAGTCTGTTTGTTGTTGGTTTGCCTCGTCTGTTAAGTAAGGAGGGCAAGTCAGCTATGTTTATAGGGGATATGGACATAGTAAGACTGATGATCCATGTGTAACAGGTTGAGGAAGATAAGATGAAGGATAGAGAAGTGTTTCGAAATAAAAAAGCTAAGACTGCAGGAAATGAGTCCAGATAGCAGAAGAGTAATGCAGACCGGTCATCTTTCAAACAAAAGCAAAAGGGTCTTGCCCCATCACCTGCTAGTGCACCTGCACCAAGGAACATAGGTGAGTTCAAGAATCAGAATTCACAGAATTTTAGAGCTAGGCCTACACAGTCTCAAGGTAGTGTGGCATAAGGAGGAAATGGGACTCCTGCATGTGCTAAGTGTGGTAGGAACCACTTAGGAGTGTGTCGTGATGGATCCACTGGTTGTTTCAAGTGTGGTCAAAATGGTCACTTCATAAAAGAGTGCCCTAAGAATAGGCAAGGTGGTGGTAATAGGGGTAATAGAGCCCAATCTTCTTCAGCGGCTCCACCAGACAGGGATGTACCTAGAGGAGCTATTTCAGGGACAGGCGGAGGAGCAAACCGTCTCTATGCTATCACCAGTTACCAAGAGTAAGAAAATTTGCCAGATGATGTCACTGGTATGATCAAAGTCTTTCCTTTTGATGTTTACGTTTTGCTAGATTCAGGAACGTGTCTAACTTTTGTGACTCCATATGTTGCGATGAATTTTGATGTTCTTCCCGAGAAACTTGTTGAGTCCTTCAGTGTTTCTACACATGTTGGTGAGTGTCACGACTTAAGCCTACACCCCAAACGTGACACGGCCTACATGACTCCGAAGAGCCTCATACAAGCCTCATAGCATTGATAACATAAGACATAAGAAATTATGCGGAATTTAAAAACTTTTATCCAAACAATCGAAGTCTTTTATAAAAGCAAATGGAAGTCTAACTTTGTCTCATTTAGCCATCTAATACAACTTTGAATCAACAATAGGGTCACAACCCTTCAACATAGTCCAAAACATAAAATGACATGAAAGAAACTACTAAAGACTCATACGTCCTCGAATCTTGAGGAATCACCACAAGCTAGGAGAATAGTCGATCCAAGCTTTAATCCAAAAGAAATCACCTTAACATCCGGAACCTACACTTTGTGAAAATGTAGAAAAAATATGGGTTAGTACAAAAATACAATAAGTATGATAGCCATGCAAATATCATGCTAAAAAGGACATTTTAGTTGAAAACCATGCATTTAACAAGTTTGAGAATCATCATGTAACTTTAGTATAAAAGCATAAGTCACAAGCATATTCAAAATGTAAATCATTATAACATAATAGAACCATCACTTAGGCAACCCTAAGTTATACTTATGCAATGTGTGAGTGGCATCCCATAATACCACTCATACTAAGTATCCCTTTGAGGCCACCATAGTCATGTTCACCATTCTTTGATCCCATCTTTAATTATTACTCATAGACAAGGAACTTTCACATTTATTAAGTCATGGAAAGGAAAACAACTCACAATAACAATCCAAGTGAAGCATTCATCCTTTACATTTAACCTTTATGTCAATATTCTCAAAAGCATCATTATAAGCACATTCATTTCATTAGACATTATAACATTTGAGAAACACTCCACAGCCACTCTCAAAGCCTACTCATACATTGCATGAATAGCATCCCACACAACCACCCACACTTCATAGAACCTCTTGAGTAACCATAGCACATAACTCAAATGATGGGAATAAGCCTTAACCGACATAGACCATGTGAGCAAAGCATGGAATCCGGTGTCATGTCCCAAACCAAAACGAGTTGGTCTACTTGCCCAAGGTAGAACCGATAACATTTTAGCTTAGGTGGATCCACTAGCTAATAACCTATGTGGGCACATAGTTATTGGATAAAGAGGTTGTTACTAGAAACACGACCTAACATGAGGAGAGCTTCCACCTCACAATATCCTCTCGGTGCTAAGCTTTAAATTCCAATAGAGTAGTTAATTATCTTTTAACATTATTACACATGAAAGGAATGCCATTGGCCCATCGATTTAAGGCAAATCCTTAGAAGAGTTCATTAGTCATTTATGAAAGGAATGTCATTAGCCTATCGATTCAAGGTAAATTATTAGGATAGCTCATTGAATCCTCATGAAATGGGTACCATTGGCCTATCGATTCAAGGTTCATTATTAGTCACTCATGAAAGGAATGCCTTAGGCCTACAGATTTAAGGTTCATCATTATAATAGTTCATTGACTCATCATGAAAGGAATGCCATTGGCCTATCGATTCATAGTTCATTAAGTAAAGATACTTTTAGTTACACAATAAGAGGATACCCTAAGCCTACCAATTCAAGGTATATCAATCAAGATCATTTTTAATTACACATGAAGAGGATGCCCTAAGCCTACCAATCCAAAGTGTATTATACATTGAGGAAACCTTTCACAACATGTCATTATCATTCACAAGTGTATAATTTACAATAACCTTTCAACAACAGAACAATTACATTATAGTCATGATCACATTACTTTGAATGTATTCACAAAGCATGTACACCAGCATCATGATTATACAATATTCTCACAATTTGCCTTTCAAGGACCATGAATCATAATTCACCAACACACCTAGAATTACTATAATTAGGCATGGATAATAACATAATTCAATTAAGTAAAATACTACAAGAACAATTTCATAGTATTCATCTTTCTACAATTCTCCCACATCACATAGTCATAAATTAGGGTTAGGGGGGATTCATGGATTCATGGGAGATTTTATCATTAAACCACCATAAAACAGCAATTCAATCATAAAATATGATGATTAAATCATTGAAAATGGTTTTAGGAAGAATCCATGACTTGGAGTGAAACCCCTAGGTTTTTGGAGACTTTTCTTCTTTGAAATTGAAAGTTTGAGGGCTTCACGGATGAAAGCATTCCATGAATCAAGACTACCATACCTTATATGAATAAATCCTACCAAAATCGTGAGAGTAACCCCCTTTTTCAAGCCCTAACTTGATCTTCTTCTTCTTTTTCAATGGAGTATTAGAGAGAAGATTTTTGGAAAGAGTTGAGTTGGTTATGATTTGGGTAGTTAAGATTTATGAAGTATATGAGGTGGTTAATGACTAAACAGTACTTATATAAGTCTAAATAATCAAATATAAAAGGACCTCACTTCAAACTAACCTCAAAAGAAATTACCTAATTTGCCCCTCCCTTGGCCGAGACCCAGGTAAAATTGCAGGCATGACCTACGCCCTAGACCTATGGTCCGTAGGTTGGCCTACTGGTCGTACTGCAGGTCTGTACGTCATGACCTGCAGCTCAACATTGAGGGTATGACCCACGACTCCCACCTATGTGGCGTGGGTCCACCTACTGGCCGTAGGTGCCATGCGTAGGTGGCTTTGTTTGGGCAGTCTTGGCAGATTTGGGGCAGCTTTGGGGTTAAGCTTTGGGTCCTTCTCAAGGATTCATGGTATTCATCTTGCTACAATTCACCCACATCACATCATAGTATTCATCTTGCTATAATTCACCCACATCACATAGTCATAAATTAGGGTTAGGGGGGATTCATGGATTCATGGGAGATTTTATCATAAAACCACCATAAAACAGCAATTCAATCATAAAATGTGATAATTAAATCATTGAAAATGTTTTTAGGAAGAACCCATGACTTGGAGTGAAAACCCTAGGTTTTTTGAGAATTTTCTTCTTTGAAATTGAAAGTTTGAGGGCTTCATGGATGAAAGAATTCCATGAATCAAGACTACCATACCTTAGATGAAGAAATCCAACCAAAATCGTGAGGGAGAGCCCTCTTATTCAAGCCCTAACTTGATCTTCTTCTTCTTAAATGGAGTTTTAGAGAGAAGATTTTTGGAAAGGGTTGAGTTGGTTATGATTTGGGTAGTTGAGATTTATGAAGTATATGTGGTGGTTAATGACTTAAAAGTACCTATATAAGTCTAAATAATCAATATAAAATGACCTCACTTCAAGCTAACCTCAAAAGGAATTACCTAATCCCCCCCCCCCTTGGCCGAGACCCAGGAAGAATTGTAGGCATGACCTACTCCTGGGACCTACGGTCCGTAGGTTGGCCTACTGGCCATCCTGCAAGTCCGTAGGTCCATGACCTGCAGCTCAACATTGAGGGCCTGACCCACAACCCCCACCTATGGGACGTGGGTCCACCTACTGGTCGTAGGTGCCATCCGTAGGTGGCCCTATTTGGGCAGTCCTGTCAGATTTGGGGAAGCTTTGGGGTTAAGCTTTAGGGTCCTCCTTAAGGACCCTTGGTTGGTCCTTGGGGGGTCGTACCTTGACATTTAACCCCTAAACCCATCATCCTAAGTTTGGGAAACCATTTTACACTTCTAAACCACACATCAAAATAAAATATTGTCACGTAAGACTCTATTTCACATACTAGTTTTCCGGGTGTTACATTATCTCCCCCTTGGGAACATTCATCATCCAATGACATGTATAAACACCTCTCGGAATTAAAGACTCAATACTAGCAGCCCATCATCCATGAAACATCAAAATAATGCACAAAACAAGGAGGAAACATCAACTCCATCTCAATATACTCAAGGCAACACAAGGAAGTAGGAACCACATCAAACAACCCATTATGCATGAAAACTTCAACATTTCTCAATTTCATAGGAGGAACTATCTTCTCCAACTCAATGTATGATCATCATCACATCATGAAGCAAATTATGCAATTACTCTCAAAATCATATTTAAGCATGTTCAACAATTCATCTCATGAAGCACATATGCAACACATACTAAATGCACATAAACATGAGGAATACAAATCATGAAAACTCATTTTCTCATTAAACAATAATTTCATCAAGAACATGCATAACATAAAGAGATCATGGAAACACATAAAACCCACATGACTCAAAAACATGAAAGAAGCCACAAGGAACTCTATGTCTCAAGCTTGAATAGGAATAGAAGGAAGAGATAAGGGTATCGGAACTCTCAACAACCTTTCCTTCCAAGCATACCATCTCCCCCTTGGGAGTGAACCCATACTAAGTCTAACATGAAAATCTAACAAATAGCATAGGGACCTTAATAAAACATTTACATCTATAAGAAATTATCAACTTACCGGTGCCTTCATCCGGAAGGGCTCATTTGTCCTCTCTAGATCGGAGTGCATAGAAGCGACCATAATTTGGAGGAATGGGAACCGTCCCATTAAGAGAAGCTTGTTTGGCCTCTCTTCCTTTGGCCGTGAGTGTAGGGAAATTTTTCACTTGATGATCACTCTTTCCACAACCATAGCACCCATCTGTAATGGCTAGGCACTTCCCATGGTGCTTCTTTCTACATTTGGTGCAAGTAGGCTTTGGAAATGGAGACCCGTTACCTTTTTCTTGGTTAACCTTAGGAGTGTTTGAAGAATCTTGGTTAGAGGATCTCTTTTTGAACCTTGGTTGACCTTATTCATCGGACCTAGCTCTCTTTATTCTTTTTCTTGAGTTATAACTCCTAAATTTGTTGTGCATACACCATAAGCCTAGAGATATTCATGTTATCATGGAGCCTCGCCGTACAACATTCTTCCCCAACTAAGTCGGACACACCCATCACAAATCTACTCATCTCATCCCTCGGATCCGCCGCCATAGATGGAGCATACTTAGATAGTAGAGTAAATTTCAAAGCATACTCTTGAACACTCATGCTACCTTGCTAAGTTTAATAAATTGCTCTACCTTAGCCTCCCTAAAATCATGGGGAAAGAACCTATCAATAAATGCTTTCATAAACACCTCCCAATCAATAGGACCCGCTCCTACCGGCCTAATTTTTTTCAATTGAATAAACCAAACTTGAGAAACATCCTTCAATTGGTAAGAGGTTAGTTTCGCTTTTTTTACCGAAGTCACCCCCATAGCATCAACTACCTTGTACAACTCATCCACAAATTCTTGAGGATCCTCTTCCATCTTGGAACCAAGAAACACGAGAGGGTTCATCCTAACAAAATCCCTCAATCTAGAAGCCGTAGATCTCACATTAGGGTTCACATGAGTCCTAACATCTCTATTGGCTTGAGCTGTCATAGCTTGGGCTTAAGTTGTTACGGTTTGAGCTTGAACCAAGATGGCTTGGGTCAATGTTAGCAAAGATGACCTAATTTCCACATCCTTCATAGCCGGAGGGTTAATCAGAGCTTGATGAGCTTGATTCTCTTGAGGAGCTTCTTCATTGACATCGTTACCCTCCATTCTTCTTGTGTTAGCCCTTCGTGTATTCATTTCCAGAAGACACAAGAGAAGGGTTATGAGAGAGGCATTATAGAGCTAAACCCTATGGCACGACTTAAGATTAATGAAAGAAGTGTAGTTTCCTAACATCTTATAGCCTCTAATTCATAAATGTGGCGTGCTTCACACTCATGAACAAGACTCTACTAGACGTGGCTTAAGAGACATCATCCTAAAACCATCCCAAAATCTTGTGCTCAAATACCATATTTGTCACGACCCAAGCCTACACCCCAGACGTGACACAGCGTATAAGACTCTGAAGAGCCTCATACAAGCCTCATAGCATTCATAACATAAGACATAAGAAATGATGCGGAATTTAAAAACTTTTATCCATACAATTGAAGTCTATTATAAAAGCAAGCGGAAGTCTAACTTTGTCTAATTTAGCCATCTAATACAACTTTGAATCAACAATAGGGTCACAACCCTTCAACATAGTCCGAAACATAAAATTACATGAACCAAACTACTAAAGACTCATACGTCCTCGAATCTCGAGGACTCACCACAAGCTAGGAGAATAGTCGATCCAAGCTTGAATCTAAAAGAAATCACCTTAAGATCCAAAACCTACACTTTGTGAAAATGTAGAAGAAATATGGGTTAGCACAAAAATATACTAAGTATCATAGTCATGCAAAAATCATGCTAAAAAGGACATTTTAGTTGAAAACCATGCATTTAACAAGTTTCAGAATCATCATGTAACTTTAGTATAAAAGCATAAGTCACAAGCATATTCAACATGTAAATCATTATAACATAATAGAACCATCACCTAAGAAACCCTAAGTTATACTTGTGCAATGTCTGAATGTCATCCTATAATACCACTCATACTAAGTATCCCTTTGAGGCCACCATCATCATGTTCACCATTCTTTGATTCCATCTATAATTAATACTCATAGATAGGGAACATTCGCATTTAATAAGTCATGGCAAGGAAAGCCACTAACAATAACAATCCAAGTTAAGCATTCATCCTTTACATTTAGCCTTTATGTCAATATTCTCAAAAGCATCATTATAAGCACATTCATTTCATTAGACATTATAACATTTGAGAAACACAACATGGCCACTCTCAAAGCCTACTGATGCAATGCATGAATGGCATCCCATATTACCACCCACACTTCATGATACCTCTTGAGTAACCATAGCACATAACTCACATGATGGGAATAAGCCCTAACCGACATAGACCATGTGAGCAAAGCATGGAATCCGTTGTCATTTCCAAACCCAAAAAAATTTGGTCTACTTCTCTAAGGCAGAACCCGGTAACATTTTAGCTTAGGTGGATCCACTAGCTAATAACCTATGTGGGTACATAGTTATCGGATAAGGAGGTTGTTACTTGAAACACGACCAAACATGGGAGAGCCTCTACCTCACAATATCCTCTCGGTGCTAAGCTTTAAATTCCCATAGAGTAGTTAATTTTCTTTTAACATTATTACACATAAAAGGAATGCCATTGGCTTATCAATTCAAGACAAATCCTTAGAGGACTTCATTAGTCATTTATGAAAGGAATGCCATTAGCCTATCGCTTCAAGGTACATTATTAGGATAGCTCATTGAATCCTCATGAAAAGGGTACCATTGGCCTAACGATCCAAGATTTATTATTAGTCACTCTTGAAAGGAATGCCTTAGGCCTACCGATTCAAGGTTCATCATTACAATAGTTCATTGAATCATCATGAAAGAAATGCTATTGGCCTATCGATTCATGGTTCATAAAGTCAATATACTTTTAGTTACAGAAGAAGAGGATGCCCTAAGCCTACCAATTCAAGGTAGATCAATCAAGATCACTTTAATTACACATGAAGAGGATTCCCTAAGCCTACCAAATCAAGGTGTATTATACATTGAGGAAACATTTCACAACATTTAATCATCATTCACAGGTGTATAATTGAGAATAACCTTTCAACAACACAACAATTATATTATAGTCATGATCATATTACTTTGAATGTATTCACAAAGCGTGTACACCAGCATCATGATTATACAATATTCTCACATTTTGCCCTTCAAGGACCATGAATCATAATTCACCAACACACCTAGAATTACTATAATTAGGCATGGATAATAACATAATTCAAGTTAGTAAACTACTACAAGAACAATTTCATAGTATTCATCTTGCTACAATTCACCCACATCACATAGTCATAAATTAGGGTTAGGGGGGATTCATGGATTCATGGGAGATTTTATCATTAAACCACCATAAAACAGCAATTCAGTCATAAAATATGATAATTAAATCATTGAAAACATTTTTAGGAAGAATCCATGACTTGGAGTGAAAACCCTGGGTTTTTGGAGACTTTTCTTCTTTGAAATTGAAAGTTTGAGGGCTTCATGGATGAAAGCATTCCATGAATCAAGACTACCATACCTTAGATGAAGAAATCCTACCAAAATCGTGAGAGTAACCCCCTTCTTCAAGCCCTAACTTGATCTTCTTCTTCTTTTTCAATGGAGTATTAGAGAGAAGATTTTTGGAAAGAGTTGAGTTGGCTATGATTTGGGTAGTTAAGATTTATGAAGTATATGAGGTGGTTAATGACTAAAAAGTACTTATATAAGTCTAAATAATCAAATATAAAAGGACCTCACTTCAAACTAACCTCAAAAGAAATTACCTAATTTACCCCTCCCTTGGTCGAGACCCAGGCAAAATTGCAGGCATGACCTACGCCCTAGACCTACGGTCCGTAGGTTGGCCTACTAGCCGTACTGCAAGTCTGTAGGTAACCTGCAGCTCAACATTGAGGGCATGACCCACGACTCCCACCTATGTGGCGTGGGACCACCTACTGGTCGTAGGTGCCATGCGTAGGTGGCCTTGTTTGGGTAGTCTTGGCAGATTTGGGGCAGCTTTGGGGTTAAGCTTTAGGGTCCTCTTCAAGGACCCTTGGTTGGTCCTTGGGGGGTCGTACCTTGACGTTTAACCCCTAAGCCCCTCATCCTAAGTTCAGGAAACCATTTCAGACTTCTAAACCACATATCAAACTCAAAAACTCTCACGTAAGGCTCTAGTTCCACCTACTAGTTTTCTGGTTGTTACAGTAAGTCTATTCTTGCTGAGAGAGTTTATCATGACTATACCGTTTCCGTCAATCACAAGAACAACATGGTTGAGTTTGTCAAGTTAGACAAGGTAGATTTTGATGTCATTCTAGGTATGGACTGGCTTTATGCTTGTTTTGCCTCAGTTAATTGTAGGACTCGAGTAGTTAAGTTCCAGCTTCCTAATGAGCCAGTTATAGAGTGGAGGAGTAGTTCAGCAGTGCCTATGGGTCATTTTATTTTGAATCTTCAGGCGAGAAATTTAGTTTGTGTCTTCAAATGTTTATTTTGTGCCAATAACTAATGTAAACCCTTGATTTCCAGGTATATGGATCGAAGAACAAAGCAAGGACACTAATTTGCAAAAAAGAACAAAGCGAGCTGAAAAAACAAAGAAATGCAATCTTGGTCATCGCCAAGTCCGCTTGGCGAGTCGCCGAACGGGTTATTGACCGCCTAAAGTTCTAGTGTACCAAGCCCTGAAGGAGAAAACCATGTTGGCGAGAGAAAGGAGCAGTCGACGAATCGCCGAGTGGCTTCGCGATGCAGTATTGGATCACCCAAAGTTACAGACCTTGAGGATGCTGAGAGTCAATGGCAAAAAGGGTGATGGAAATTAACAAAGGTCGGATCGCCGAGTTGATCAGCGAGCCCGACTTACTTCACCGAGTGACTATTCGCATCACATTTTTGGCGACTATAAATACATTTTTAAACATTTAGTTTAGTATCATTATTCATTCTGAAATATATCGAATTTTGAGTAATGAGACAAGTTTTCTCTAGTTTTTCCTAATCTTTGAAGAATTGAAGTTTCTTCACTTTTGAGAAATTGGAAGTGGGTCTTTGCGATTCTTTGAATTGGAACATTGTAAGAACGAAATCAATCTTACTCAGTTGATGAAAACTCAATTTGGTAACGATTTTTATCTTTTTATGATGTCTAGATAAAACCCCAATTCTTGGGGTGTGATTATGTCATTATGGGCTAATTTATTTTATGGGTATTGCTAATTGTTAGTTTAAATGTTGTTTAGAAGTGAGTTCAATCAGTAATTATGGTTTAATTTAGGAATTGTAGCTGCAAATGCAGTTCTAGCCTTGTGTTTTTGGCTTGCTCGAGAGAGCGGTTTTAAAACTAAGCTTAGTGATTAATGGTCAGTGGGTATTGGGTTGACATGGATTCAGCTTGAGAGAGTGAATCCTAAACTCAATCCCACATATTCAGCTCGAGAGAGAGTGATTAGACTAAAGTGTGGGCTGGTCTGATTTTGCTTGCTTGTTAATGTTAGAGAGAAATCAACTTCATTCGGGGTAAATTGTTCGAGAGAAAATTTATTCCCTCTATGGCTTAGCTTACTTACTAATATACAGTTATTTCCTAACAGTTGTGATTACCCATTTGTCTATACTAGCATATAATTGAATCACATCCCAAGAACCCGTCTCATTATTTTTTTGTCGTATTGTTTGCTACTGCTGTAGTTGATAATTAAAACCCAAACCCCCTGTTATTTGACATTCGTGTCACCCCTAATTTGAATTATGTTTTTATTCGATAATGTTTATTCATATGACTGAATTGACCATATTCATACTTCCTAATTGATTCTCAAACACGTACCACTCCCTGTGGGATTCGACCCCAACTCATTTAGTTGGTTTTATATTGACTAGCGATCGTTGACACTTAGAATTGGATGAAATGTCCTTGATGCGTTAAATCAAAATGGTGCCGCTGCTGGGGAGTGATGTTGTTTTAGATTCTTTTGGTGAAGTTGAATTTTGTTCTTTTTAGTCATAGTTGAATCTACTTACTTTTAGTTTTGGTTTTCGTGTTGCTGTTAGAAACAAAGGAAATGAGTGTCAATGGAAGCAATGGTAGCCAAGTGGGCCACCAATATGATATTGGCAACCTCAACGATGTCAATGAGTTGAATGTTAATGACCCTCATCTAATGGGAGGAATTGGTGCCATTCGCTTGCCTCTGGCTGAAGGGAACGTTGTGTTCCACATTACAAGCACCATGTTGCAGCTCTTGCAATTGAAAGGGTTGTTTGGTGGGTTGGCTCATGAGGATCCTCATGAGCATATTAGAAACATTGTTGATGTTTGCGGGCCGTTCTCCTTCAAGAACATATCCCAAGAGTCTGTCCGGTTAAGGTTGTTCCCGTTTTCTCTAATGGGAGAAGCGTGCAAGTGGTTGGCTGAATTGCCAAGAGACCCAATCACTTCATGGGAAGAGCTTGTCACCGCATTTCAAGTGCGATTTTTCCCTCCTTCGAAGATGATGACACTTAAGGATAGCATCCAAAGCTTCAAGCATTTGGAGGGTGAGCTAATTCATGAGACTTGGCTGAGATTCAATAAGTTGGTGATGCAATGCCCAACTCATGGTTTGCCTGACAATGTTTTGCTATAATACTTTTACTGAAGCCTTGATTCGGTGAACAAGGGAGTACCTGACCAACTTTCTTTGGGAGGTTTGATGTAACAACCTTATGTGGTAGCAGCCCAGCTCTTGGATGGAATGACCAAAATTAATCGGGCAAGGTGTAGCTGCGAAGATCAGGTCTCCCTTCTCACTTTTAAATTGACAAAGGATCAACTTTAGAAAGATGAAGAGAGGGACAAAAACATAGAAAAGATCATGACCCAACATGACATTTTGTCTAGCACCATGGGAGTTGGTGCTAGAAGTTTCAATGATGTGGATGTTGGGTGTGTAAACCTCGAAGAGGCCAAGTTTGAAGCGTTGTATAACGAGGAGGTGAACTTCCTAGCCAACCAAGGAGGTGATTATCGTACAAACTACCCGAGGCAGGGCGGTAACCAAGGTTGGAACAGGGATGAAAGTTGGAGAGATCGTGGTAGAGGGTGGATGGATCGTAACCCCACTTGGAAGGAAAGAGATCGGGAGAAAAATAGGTATGTTCCTCCCTAAGAGCGTCAAAGGCCAAAAGATTCTGAGGGTGGCCGTTCTGAGGATATGCTCTCTCGTATTCTCAACAAGGTTGAAGGGTCCGATAAAATTTTTAAATAAATGAAGGAAGATGTATCGACCCTTAGCCAGACGATTACTTCTCTCTCCGTCTCTATCAAGCAGTTGGAGACCCGAATGGGTCAGATTTTGTCTCATTTAAATCTGAGACAACAAGTGGGGTTGCATATTGATACTATGGCAAACCCCAAGAATGAAGTTTGAGTGACGACTTGCTACGTGCCATGACGTTAACTAAGGCGCTACTTGGGAGGCAACCCAAGTTTTTATTTGCTTTATTTTTTATTTTAAAATAATCGTGGATTTTGCAGGTTGAAGTGTAGAATATGTTTGAAAAGTGCATGTTGGCGAGCAACATGTCTAGTCGGCGAATCTCTTAAGAGGTCTACGAGCTCGACCTGGACCGTTGTTGGACTCAAGAAATTCTAAGATCACAGTTTGTAAAATTCGGCGGGCCCTTAGACTAGTCGGTGACCCCGACTCTGTCCGCCGTTTGGACCCCCACATTAACTGGTGGTCATGTAAACTCGGTGAGGTAAGTAACCACTCGGTGTGTCATCGAGTGGTTCGGCGAGCAAAATTAATGTCACTAAAAGGGCGAGAACTGGACGGTTTTTAAGGCCAAAGGTTTAAAAATTCAAACTCTTTCACATTCCCTAACATTTTAACTTCCCAAGATCACACCCGCACTATATTTTTCTATATTTTCGTATTTATACCGCTGCCTAGTCGTCAATCTTGTGTTTGGAGTTGGAATTCTTTGTCGCCTACCTTTTCAATGTATTTATTCGGCATTAAAGGTTAGTTTTCCGAACTCCGAACTTGCATTTAGCGGTTTTACTCAATTGCAATTGTTTTGTTTTTAGTGATATGTGATGGGCCTCTCTGAATCCATGTTTGGGTGCTTGTTTGCCGAATTTCGTACTTTAAAATTAATCCAAATTATTGGGTTGTGCTAAAATATTATTGGGTCTCGTCGGGTGAAGTCTGAGTAGCCTATAATTGTGCTTAATGATGCATTTTGCCCGATGATGGAGCGTTTGACGTCATTCCTAAGGGCGTAAGTCATCAAATGGCCAATTTTGACCAAATTGGGAGAAGTCTAAGTACCCTTGGGGCATTTTTCATATGGGTCTAAGTCTAATTGTGAGAGTGTTTGGTTTGATTTTGTTTTCAGGGGCTGCGGGGTTGATTTTGGAAGTCGTGGGAGAAAGTAGGCACGTTGGGCAGTTTGGCGAGCTGGGTCGAGCTCGCCGAACCACTCAGCAGTTCGCCAAAGTTCCCCAATATCGCCTTTAATTTCATGCTTCTATTGAGTTGGGTTCTGTAATTTTGGGTGAGAAGATTGAGTTCGCCGAGTACCCTCGGAGACTCGCCAAAAGTCCTCTTTGATCGCCCTTTCTGCGTCCCTAACCCTTAAAATACACTGTAACTTTTGGTGGGCTTCTCTGTGCTCACTGAATGATGTTTGTGATTTGACGAAAGGCCATTCCCATGCCGACTGGCAAATTTTTCTAGAAAATTTTGAGCCAATCCTTTCGACGAGCTCGATTTGGCTCGCCATAGTGATTCCGAGACTCACCGACCGGTTTGGCGAGTCTTTCTGCAATATGATTTATGTCATTTTTATTGAACTATTTCTAACAGTTTTCAATTTGTGTTGTAGATATGGCTAGACCGAAAGTGGCAGGTCGAGACATGTTGCCCCGCAAGAGGGCTAAGGGAATCACAATCAATGAGGATGCAGTTGCATCCAAGGCAAAGGCTACCAATCTTCCCACCACAGGTGGGAAGGGAAAAGGGAAAGGTAAAGCATCTGCTCCTGCGTCACCGGAGGCCAGCTCCGACAGTGACGGCATATATGCCACTCACCTCACCACTTCTGAGATTGAGGGTGAGCACCAGGATCCTCGAACTACCACTTATGAGCCTGATGATGAGTTATTGTCATCCCGGATAATTGTGCTGTAAATTGTATATTGGCACTGTTTTGTGGATGTTTCAGCTTGTGGCTCCGTATTTTGAATGCAAATGGTTTTTTACCCCTTCTAAAAATGAATTGTGCCACCTCTTGTTGTGTTTCAATGTGGTTGTTCTTGTGCAAATTTGAGTGACGATCATGATCAATACCGATGACTTGAATATTGCTCTTAATCGAACAAAATTGAATGTGCGGCTACGATGAGGCCAAATTAAGTTACATAGACAATATGTGAACTTTTTGCATATCGTTGTGACTAGCCGTTTATCGAATGAGTCTCTTGTGTTGAACATTGCACACTACCGAAAATGTGGACTCTTGTTTGATATTGGTGCCAATACCTTGTGTTATGAGCTTACCGTGAACCATGTGTGATGACACCTAGAATTTACCCCGTTGGTCCGATTGACTAAGTGATGCAAGCTCTTGAAATGATCTTAGGAAACTATTTTAAAGAGTGAAATAATTTGACAATATACAACCTTGTGAGTGTGTGAACCTTGCTTGAACTCCCTTTTGAGCCTTATCCTTTTCTTGGAAGAAACTTGAGCAAATGAGATCTCTCTTTATCCATTCACCTTTAATCCTCATGAAGTATGGTTTTTTTGAATAGCCAACTTAGGCCAAAAGCCTAAGTTGGGGGTGTGGTGAAAGGAGAAGGTAAATCAAGAAGTGCAAAGAAATCCCCCTTTTATCCATGGTTGTGAGAAAGATGGAATCCCTCCATACAAAAAAAAAAAAAAAGAATGAAAAAGAAAAAGAACGAAAAAGTTGTGAAAGTTGCAAGAGAAATGGGGTATCCGGTATTCCATGAGAAGTGAATAATGGGGTAATTTTTTTAGCATGAGGGAAAATGTTGAAGAAAAGGAAAGAAAGTGTTGTTCATACCACATTTCATGAGGATAGCTACCACTGAGCCTAAATGACCATACCTTTACACTCAGCCCCGTTACAAGCCTTGAAAAGAGCTTTTTGATCTTGAGTGAGCTGAAGCGAGTGTTGATTGGAAAATAAGGGCAAACATATGGGTGAAGTCATGCATGTGTTCATCTTTGTGAGTGTGAGAGTTGTATGTGATTCTGGAGCTTTAAATTGTGAAGAATAGTGTGTGAATTTGGAATCATTCTTTGTTTGAGGGAATTTGAGTACCTTTGTTGAGTTTGAACTTGCATTTGAAGCAAGTATTGTGAACTTGAGAATCTTTGGTAATGGTGAGTCACAACTTAAACCTTTGAGTGCACAATTGATCCTTGCATGAGTAAGTTGAGTCTTGTTGTGTGCATTCATGATTGAGTCTTGTGTAGCACTGTTTGAGACATCCTTTTTGAACTATTGAACTTGAGTTTTACTTGAGGACAAGGAAAAGTTTAAGTTGGGGTGTTGATGAGTCTGAAATTTGGACTCATTTACGGCTCTATTTAGAATTATTTAGTGTCCTCAAATATTTATTTTGTGCCAATAACTAATGTAAAACCCTTGATTTCCAGGTATATGGATCGAGGAACAAAGCAAGGACACTAATTTGCAAAAAGGAACAGAGCGAGCTGAAAAAATGAAGAAATGCAAGCCTGGTGATCTCCAAGTCCACTTGGCAAGTCGCCGAATGGCTATTTGACCGCCTAAAGTTCCAATGTGCCAAGTCCTGAAGGAGAAAACCAAGTTGGCGAGAGAAAGGAGCAGTCGGTGAATCACCTTGTAGTTCCATGATGCAGTGTTGGATCGCTCAAAGTTACAGACCTTGAGGATGCTGAAGGCCAAGGCAAAAAAGGGCGATGGAAATGACCAAGGTGGATCGCCGATTTGATCAGCGAGCCCGACTTACTTCTCCGAGTGGCTATTCACAACACATTTTTGGCGACTATAGATAAATTTTTGAACTTTTAGTTTAGTATCATTATTCATTCTGAAATATATCGAATTCTGAGTATTGAGACAAGTTTTCTCTAGTTTTTCCTAAGCTTTGAAGAATTGAAGTTTCTTCACTTTTGAGAAATTGGAAGTCGGACTTTGAGATTCTTCAAATTGGAACATTGTAAGAACGAAATCAATCTTACCCAGTTGATGAAAACTCAATTTGGTAACAATTTTTATCTTTTTATGATGTCTACCTAAAACCATAATTCTTGGGGAATGATTATGTGATTATAGGCTAATTTAGTTTATGGGTATTGCTAATTGTTAGTTTAAATGTTGTTTAGAAGTGAGTTCAATCAGTAACTGTGGATTAATTTAAGAATTGTAGTTGCAAATACAGTTCTACCCTTGTATTTTTTGCTTGCTCGAGAGAGAGGTTTTAAAACTAAGCTTATTGATTGATGGTCAGTGGGTATTGGGTTGACATAGGTTAAGCTCGAAAGAGTAAATCCTAAACTCAATCTCACATATTCATCTCGAGAGAGTAAATAGACTAAGGTGTGGGCTGGTCTGATTTTGCTTGTTTGTTGATGTTTGAGAGAAATCAACTTTATTCGGGGTAAATTGTTCGGGAGAAAATTTATTCCCTCTATGACTTATCTTACTTACTATTATACAACTATTTCCTAACAGTTGTGATTACCTATTTGTCTATATTAGCCTATAATTGAATCACATACCAAGAACCCGTCTCATTATTGTTTATCGTATTGTTTGCTACTGCTGTAGTTGATAATTAAAACCAAAACCCCCTGTTATTTGACATTTGTGTCACCCCAGATTTGAATTATGTTTTTATTTGATAATGTTTATTCCTATGACTAAATTGACCATATTCATACTTCCTAATTGATTCTCAAACACGTACCACTCCCTATGGGATTCGACCCCAACTTATTTAGTTGTGTTTTATATTGACTAGAGATCGTTGACACTTAGAATTGGATGAAGTGTCCTTGATACGTTAAATCATGTGTCTATCACTTAGTCCAAGTTAACGACTCTAGTGTTGAAACACCACCATTTACTATACAATTGTGGAAGTCTTTTAATGACAACAAAACTACCCATTCAGTAGAGGATTATGCCAAGTTATATCTTCAAGAGGCATTTAGACTTCATGGAGTTCTAGTGTCCTTCATTTCAGATAGAGGTGCACAATTTACTGCATAATTCTGGAAGTCTTTTAAGAAAGGTTTGGGTTCGAAGGTGAACTTGAGTACTGCTTTTCATCCTCAGACTGATGGTCAAGTAGAGCGCACCATTCAGACTTTAGAAGATATGTTGAGGGCTTGTGTGATTTTTTTCAAAGATAATTGGGATGATCACATACCTCTCATAGAGTTTTCTTACAACAATAGTTATCACTCTAGCATCTAGATGGATCCTTCTGAAGCTCTTTATGGGAGACGATGTAGATCTCCTATTGGATGGTTTGACGTTGGTGAAGCTGGGGTGATAGGACCAGAATTAGTTCATCAAGCTATGGGCAAAGTGAAGATTATTCAAGAAAGGTTGAAAACAGCGTAGAGTCGTCAGAAATCCTATACTGATGTTAGGAGAAAAGACTTAGAGTTTGAAGTAGATGATTGGGTGTACTTAGGGGTCGTTTGGTTTGAAAATGAGTTATGATGGGATAAGTTATGTTGGGATAAGTTATGTTGGATAAGTTATGTTGGGATTAGTTACGATGGGATAAGTTGTGTTGGGATTATTTCTTATTGAGTGTTTGGTTTGCTGTATTCAAAATAATATATATTGATAAATTTTAAGAACAAGTTGTTTGTTTACAAAATTACCCTTCACTTTATTTAATTTTTTAAATTTTCTTTGCGATCTTTAGTTATTTATTTTTTAAAATAAAATTTTTATTTTATTTAACATAAATTTTTTTTGTTTATGTACTCCCATGATAAGTATCATGTGTATTTAAAAATATAACTTTTTTTTATTTAGCTTAAAAATAAAACTTCCCTCTTTAGTTTGTTAAAGAGAAGAAAATTTATGAGAAATCAAAATAAAATAAACATAAGAATTAGTCAAATAAAAATTATATTTATATAGTGTAATTTTTTAATAGAAAAATAT
>JAJOOE010001474.1:0-33759 GCA_036250405.1 Solanum raphanifolium | reverse complement strand
AGAAATCACATAAAAAATATTATATATCACAATAATTAACAACTTAAAATACTTAAAAATATATATATAAAAAGTTATTGACTCTTGAAGTTCTATTAGTTCAACATAAATTGGAAATGGAAAGTAACATATGTATATTAGTAAATTACATAAAACTACAAAAATTAATATTTAAAATCCATAAAAAAATTTGGTTGGCTCTCTAAATTTCATGTATGCCAAATAAATTGAGAAAGAGGGAGCAACACATATTATTCAAAAATGACATAAATAGTATTATAAATTTGACTCACCAAATATATATATGCGTGGATGAAGGGAAAAATATCATCTCTGAAGGTATCTTTCTTTTCTTTGATCTTCCCTTCAATTAAATGTCATCCACTTGGTTCAATTTATTGAAAAGGAGTTGTTTTGTTGAATCATTATTCAAGTTTCCCCACAATATGGGACCATACAAAATATTTTGGTTCATGTCTTCCACATACAAAGATTATTATTATTATGGCATAAGCTTAGATCCAGCAAATATGTCTCTATCAATCACCAACACTTACTGTTTTTAGATGAAAATTACATTGGAGAATAACTCTTTGACAACGATTTTATTGTAATATTTTGACGAAAACAGTTCCGCGTTAAACCGACCTTTCTTTGGTTTGTTCAAAGGAATGAAACTTCCGGGAAGAATCACAAGCACGAGCAAAGCTAAGTGCGGATTCAGGGTTCAGATGAATCCAATAGTTTTTTCGTAAACCATATATTAGTATATTAGAAAATTAAATAAATATATATATATAAATATTAACTTATGAATCTCCTAACAAAATTAATTGACGGCTTAGTGGTAAGGAAGGGACCATGAAAACGTCTTCCCACACTAGAGTTGACACCACTAACAATTGAACAAACTTTAGATTACAAATCCTCGCAATTAATCTAAAACTTAAATAAAAACAAAGACACTGTATGTATCATTTCTTGTGGAAAGAAACTACAAACAAATCGCACATGCATGATGAATAGATTATAGATGCTACGTTGACACACACATTTTTTTCTTTTTGGGAGGATGATGGAGACATGATGTGTATTGATTTAATTAATTAGATGACCATGGACGTAAATGTTGTTGTACTTATTGTTGGGTTAAAAAAAAGTGTGAATAGAAAATGAAGGGATTGTGACTTTTTTCAAGTATTATGACTTTTCTGATAAGACACAATAAACACATGTTCATATTATTCTTTGTTGTCTATAAATAGAGAGCGAGATTTCCTCTCATTCTTCAACAATGAATTTTTTCTGAACTTCAAAACTACTACTTCTGCACAAATAATTTTTTGTGTGTTTTAATGTTGTTGAGTGATTTGCTGACACTGTAATTTTAGGTATCAATACTCCAGTGAGTAAGATTGTTTTATCCGAGAAGATATATTCCATTAACATCGATTGGGTACTTGAGAGTTGAGGGGAATAATTTTCTTAAGGAAAAACATTGTACATTAAGTGGGCTCAATTTTCTTCCTTAAAAATGTTTGATATTATTTATGATCGTTTTTAGATTCTCTAATTTAAAGTATTCTAGTTTTAAAAATATTCTTTAATCTTTGTTACTTCTTACGAAATTCTCCAGAGTTGATGTTCTAAATATTTTTCTAATACATATTAATAACAATAGTAAGGAAATTATATTTTCTAATCTGTGTGGAGACTAAAACCAGTGTGGTTTCTACCATGTATGAAATTTGATTGTGTCTGACTTTTGTAAACTAAAATCTTCTAATTTTCATTTGGTTTGAAGATTGACCTGAGGTCGAGGTACCATCAGTCAAGGATTAGGCATGAGGACATACCTAAAATGTTCTTCATCACTTAGTATGGACATTGCGAGGTCTTAGTAATGACGTTTGGGTTGACCTATGCGCCTGCATAGTTTATGAGTTTGATGAATGTGGTGTTTAAGTCATTCCTGAATTCTTTTGTAATCGTGTTTATAGATGATATCTTGATCTATTCCAAGGGAAATGATGAGCATGCATATCATCGTATTGTTATGGTATCATGGGAAACAAAAATTGTATGTAAAGTTTTGCAAGTGTGAATTCTGGGGCATGTAATTTTGAAAGAAAAGGTGATGGTAGACTCTAAAAGATTGGAGCGGTGAAGAATTGGATTCGGCCTACCTCTGTGGCAGAAGTTAAGAATTTTATTGATCTTGCTAGCTAATATCATAAGTTTGTGAAGAACTTTGGTTCTATTGCTATGCATTTGATCAGGATTACTCAAGACAAAGTACCATTCGAGTAGTCAAATAAGTGTGAAGAGAGTTTCTAAAAGATCTGGCAATATTATATTTATGGAGTTAAGTGTGTTCACTGATCATCGCAATTTACATGTATTTACATAGAGTTAAAAATCTGAATCTGAAACAGAGGAGATGGATAAATTTGCTCAAGAATTGTGATGTAACCATTCAATATCATCTAGGAAGGTCAATATTGTGGAAGATACATTGAGCTGGAAAACGGTTACTATGGAGAGCTTTGCGAGTCTAACTAAATTCAATAGTTTCCATTTCTAGGTTTAGATGACATCATCTACCTATACACCAATCAAACACACCTAGTCTATTTTGCAACGTGGCTACAAGCACAAAAATTTTAGACAACATGTGTACTTAGCCCAATTTGGGGATCACTATTGTTCGTTGACATGCCTCCAATTGAGGGTATTTCTGACAAATTTGGTATTCTCTTTGTTTTACTTTTCATTCCAATCTATTATATATTTAAAAAATTACGTTTTAAATACTATAAATCACAATTATTAACATGTTATATATTATTTGAAAATTATGTTAAAAGTATTATAAATAACAATAATTAAAAACTTAAAATAGTTAAAAAAAAATATGTAAAAAATTAATTGACTCTCGAAGTTCTATCAGTGCAACATAAATTAAGAAATAGGGAGTAACATATATTACTAAATTACATAATAAAATACACTATAAATCACAATAATTAATAATTTAAAATAATTAAACTTCATATAAAAAAAGGTTTGATTAATTCTCCAAATTTTGTAAATAACGTAAAAAGTATTATAAATCACAGTAATTAACAACTTATGATTGAGTCTCCAAATTCTATCTGTGTCATATAAATTGAGTGACATAAAGAATAACATATATTGGGGTAATACTAGGGGTAATACTAGCAGGGGCGGACCCATGGTGGTTCAAGTGGGTTCAATTGAACCCACTTCATCGAATCTTTTTGTATTATACATATATAAATTATTTGTAAAGTTCTAGATATAAACAAAATGAACCCATTCTTCAAACTGAGAATGACATGGATCAGTGGTGAGTGGGTTCAATTTCACCGTGGGTATCCAAGGTCGAACCCTAGTCAATGCATTAATATTTGTACTTTTTTTGTATTTTCTATATACTTTTCCTTTTTAAAATTAACTAATAAATATAGACTATTATAGTTCTAGACTTCTAAACTTATTAGTTAAGCTTTCTTTTTATGTTTGTATTTAAGAATTATTTAAAATTGTCAATAATTTAGACAATATGTTTATAGTTTTTACATATTCTCTCCGATCCATCTAATTTTATCATTTCCTTTACACGCATATTAAAAAAATCATAAAGAAGAAAAATAATTTTACCAATCCACCCCTTAAAAACTTCTTACGAATTCTACAAATAAATGAGACGGGGGAGCAGTACTTAGTTGTATTTTTTATAGTATACAAAATTGTGTATTTATTTTCCTTTTTACTTGGGATACACGAAAGTTAGGTTAGTGTAATTTTCATTTATTTATTTATGGTTTTCAAAGTTGTTATAGTTTTAGTCTTATATATAAGAGTAATAAGTAGTTTGTTAAATTGAAAATATGTGCAAAATTTTCTTGTAAGTAGATAAAAATTTAATAGAGCATATTTTTGTTAGGAATGTCACCTCAAAATAACTTGTTAAGAATATAATGAAAAAATAAAAATTATTATTATTGACCGTCGCCATGGTTATTTATAACTTGAACCCACTTGAACAAAATCCTAGGTCCGCCACTGATCATCCACATGGTTCAATTTATTAAAAAGGTGTCGTTTTGTTGAGTCATGATCAAGTTTCTCCACAATATGGGACCATACGTTCATGCCTTCCACGTGAAAAGATTATTTTTAATTTCTTTTTTATTTTTTATTTTTCACCCGGTGTTCGGTAACTATATTGGTGTTCCATTAAATTTGAATTTGCAGATAAAACACTTCCTAATAAAGGCGATTCCATATCCAGGAGGACTCGAACTCGAGATTTTTAATTAAAAATGAAGGAGTACTTACCACTCCACCACAACCATCTTTGGACGTAAATATTATTATCATGGCATATCTCTATCAAGTACCAATACTATTTGTTTTTAGCACTTCAACACCGCGAATAAAATCACATTGTAGAATAACTCTTGGACAACGATTTTAAACCGACCTTTCTTTGATTTATTCAAAGGAATGAAATTTCGAGGAAGCATCACAAGTACGTAAGGTTAAAAGTAATTTATGTCTCTTTACGTATTCAAATTCTCAACATTTTGTACGTCTTTTGTCCTTCTAACATTAATTATGGCTGTGTTTGGTATGAAGATAATTTTCAATCTTCTCATGTTTGATCAGTATAAATATTTTGAAAAATATTTTGCAAATTAATTTATTTTCTTTAAATTTATGGAAAATAACTTTCTTTAAAAAGTAATTCAGGAAAATAATTTTCAAAATCATTTTGAACCTCACACATCAACCGTCAGGGTCAGATGTAAGGATCCAATGGTGAAGAAGGATCTTGTTTTGAAAGTTATATCCAGGGTTGGGGTTAGGTCCCGATTCGAAATCGAGTCTCGATTTTTGTGTTGGGTGTCGATTCGGTTGTCAATGTCGAATTAGTGTTTGGAGAAGTCAAGTGTCGATGCTTAGGTTGGATCAAGGTTCGTGATTGGGGTCAGGTCTCAGGTCAATGTCTCAGTCGGGTCTCTCGGGTCGGGGTCTCAGGTCGGGATTGGGTCTTTAAGGGTCGGGGTTGGTATCGAGATCGGGTGTCTAGGTCAGGTGTGTGGGTTGAGGTCGGGGTCTTTGGTCGAGGTCGGGATCAGGTCTTAGGTCGGGATCAGGTCTTAGGTCGAGGTGTTGAGTCAGGCTCGGGTGTCGAGTCGGAGTCAGAATCAGGTCTCAAGTCACGATTGGGGTCGGATCTCAGGTCGGGGTCGTATGTTGAATCGGCAGATCTAGAGTTCAATATACAAGTTCATATTAAATAAATTTTTTTTTTTTTTTTTAATCTAAAGGGAGTTATATAATGAAGGGGAGTAACAGGAACTCCAAAGATTTTAAATATGAAACTGCAAATGATGATAGTTTAAGGAGTTTTAACCCATCTATTCTCAATAAAATACCTAACATTATGTCTTAACAAATTCATGAGTTACTTACATCAGTAGCAATCTTATTTTTCTAGAATAGACACTGTTGTCAACTATGCATATTACTACTATTATTTTGTGACCTTTATTGTTTAATTTGCTACTTTTATTTTTTTACTTTTTATCATGCTACCGTACCATTATGTGTCAATTTATCTACCAAGTTTTCCCTACATAGAATATTGACAATTGAAGCTTACTTTTGACAAGTTTAGTTACAATACGCTTATACTACATGTTTGCCTTTTAAGTACAAAATAATAAACTCTTACATATTGTGCGAGCCTAACACGAACTTAACAGTGATTTTAAGAAAGAAAAAAAGACTTTGAAACTTATGGTAAAAAATAAGTGATAGATGTTTGTTTGGATATAAATCATTTCATGGATAATATGAGATTTAAATATCACAATGTGCCATTCATTTTGAAACTGACTATTTAAAATGAGAAGTGAGTCATATAAATGGAGTATATCTGTTATTGGGAAAGAGCAATATCCCATGGCAGATGAAAGACACTATACAGGAGGCCAATATACAAATTGAACATGGCGATTGTAAGATCCAACATTGTTATAGAGAAGATAATCAGGTTGTGGATGCGTTGGCTAAATGGAGTATAGGAAGAACTAACAGAGTTATCTCTTCTCGTAACAGATTGCCTGATTTGGCAAAAGGAGCTTACAAATTGGACCTGCTTCATATGACATTTATTAGACATATTCACAGAAGAAATCAATTTTTGTTATGGTGGAAGCGTATTTTTACCCTGTTTTATTGCAGACTTTTGTCGTATTAGAGATACGTTTTCTATTTTCTTTTTGTACAAGAACTCGTTAAGGTGTACATTAAGGATAATTAAGTAGTCCTACTCCTATGTAAGCAATTTTGATACAAGTATAAGGGACAAGAATCCATACGGCGAAGATGCATTTAAAAAAAAAGTACATATCTATATACATATATGGTATCAAGGTCAAGTTAATTTCCAAATTAAAACGTATCTTTCTTCTCTTTTTCATTTTTTTGATTTGATTTGATTTCCCTTCAAGTTTCCCCACAATATGGGACCATTTAGATCCAGCAAATATGAATGGAGAATATCTTTGCAAATAGACGACTTTTGGACAAAGATTTTATTGTAATATATTTTGAGAAAAATAGTATCGACCTTTCTTTGGTTTATTCAAAGGAATAAAACTTCCACAACTACATAACGTTATAACCAATTTGTCTCTTTATATTTATTCAAAGTCTTAACATCTTGTTATCTAAAACTTAAATATAAGACTTCAAATACACGGTCACATGACAATTACTCTCGTATTACGTCACTTTGACTTGAAAATAAAAACACAACGTTTATTGGCAACAACAAAATAGCAACCTAATAAAGACTTTACATCACCTTGACTTGAAAATATAATTAAAAAAACGAGACAAGGAGTAGCGTCTTAGGGTGAGTTTGGTATGGAGGAAAACATTTTCCTTCATACCAAACACACCCTTATTCTTCAAACTCTTAGACAAATATCAATCTTCGTATTTTTCAAGAATAGTGAGTTACTTGAAACCTCTAGGATTGTTGCTCTATCTTTAAGTTTGTGTGAATGAAGGGAAAAAGGATAAATATACCTCCAACTATCGTAAATGATATGTAGATATCCTCTGTCATACTTTTGGGATATTGGTGCCCTGCCGTCCAAAAACTAGAGCATATATACCCTTTATACTAACGAACATACACGTGTCATAAACTTATCCATCGACCCTACATTTATTAAATATCAGATCGATAGATAAGAATTGTGCCACGTGTCCCTATTTGGTCTTCTGTTAGAATGAAGGGCATTTATGCTCTAGTCTTTAACCAAAAGGAATTCACAAATTGTGTAGGCAAGCCAAAGTGTTGGTGTTTATACATTTTAATATTAAAATTAAAAATATTAAGTATTGCGTATAAATTAATAAGAATGTGGTCATTATAGTGAGGTAAGAGCATGTTTGACATTGCTGTTGGGAGGTAAAAAATGTTCTTTTTTTTTGAAAAATAAGTGTTTGGCAAACCCTCAAAAGTGTTTTTAAATAGAAGTAGAAGCAATTTTTCTACTGTTGGGAAGAAGCTAAAAAATTCTGCTTCTTAAAAAAAGCAGAAGCAGAAAATATATTTTTTTGAAGACTAAAATATCCCTTACATATTTACCAATATATCTCTTATTAATTATTAACATATTTAATAAGTTTTTTAAGTTTCATTCAAGAATTTTATTTTTTATCTTTATATGATAAACTTTTTATGTTATTTATGTTTATATATTATTATTTATATTTTATATATATTATTTTACGTATTATTAGAAATAGGTAATAATAATATTGTGCAGGATTAAAAAGAGATTTTTTTTTCCTATGTAGTGATTTTATTTGTGGAATAGTTTTAAATTTATTTTGCTTGATATTTTGAATTATATTTAACTCAACATGTTAACATTATATTAATATTTTATTTATTTATTTATCTGTGTATATATGACAACCTCATAATGCCTAGGTTGCCTCTACAAAAATTGTAATTGTGCAACTGAAAACTGATCAGGATTGAACCCTAACATATACCCAAACTATAGACATATATATAGCCAGAAAGGCACTAGACATATGTTAGCACTAGAAAATACATCTCCATCAACCATAGGAACATTAGTGCATATACAACATAAACTGTTATAACCTTATGTAAAATAAACAAAATAACAAGTTGACAAGTGAAAATGGTTAAATGAATCAAATAGTAAAGATGGGAAACTATTAGAATATAAATATCATAAACATAATATGAAATTGTAATTTGCAATCTAGCACTTTTAGCTTTTTATACAACATCAAATGAATTATTCACTTGTGTATGTTTCTTTAAAGGTTGCCTATGTCACTTATGTGATGTCCTGTACCTAATTCTGATATAAATTCTCATGTGATAGAAAGGAGGGGATCTATGACAAGTGAATGACATTTTTTGCCAAATACCTATGACAAGTGAATGGCATATAGGGAAAGGGACGATATACAAGAATCATGTCTAAGCATGATACAAAATATATAGAAAATATAATAGAGGGAAAGTAGCAGTCTCCGGACACTAGAGCTCACCACGATCCAAACAGCGATGGCCTCAGATGATCAGGAGTCAAAGAGGATGGAATGTACTAGGTGATGCATCAGAAAAAGATGATACAGAAGTGTAGTATGATTATCAAACCACGCGAGATAGTACTAACATAATATAATGCAACTATACTAAAAATCGGTAGCACAATAAAGGTCGGTAAAGCTTTATACCAACCAAGTCAAAGCTACGCATCTAAAACTAAGTATAAGTCATCTAAAAGCATTTTAAGGATTTTACACCAACCAAGTATCAACCTAAACTAAGGCTTAAGGCTAAACTACTAGTCTAAAGTCTCAAAAATGGCCAAAATCAAACTAAGGATCGTAGAACCCTAAAACTTCACCCGACAACCTTCCTAATGATCACACAACTCAATATATAAAAATTCTAACTAAGAAAAGTCTAAAGAAGAAAGTCGTAACCTACCTTTAGAGTGAAAACCGCACTTCAACAACTACTTGGGAAATTATTTTTCCCAAGGGCCTGAAAATACTTTCACTCTATCGAAAATAGAAACTACACGTCAATACGGAACTAACATTACTCATATCTATGTCACAAAATTTGGACCAAAAAATAGGCCAAAATAATTGACCCTCGAAGTAGGATAACAAAACGAAAAATTAGCTCCATCATTATATTCTTTTCAAAGTGAGGATCACATGCCCCTGAGTTGGGTGAAGATAGAAGTATAATCAGAACTCAAATGGTATGAAAAGCACACTTTGAAGAATTAAAAAATTAAGAATTTTGAGGTTCCAATCAAGAAATAATTACGGAAACGAAACTAGATTAAGCAATGAAAAGTAAAAGGGAGGGGTATTACCTTAAAATCAATGATAATGGACAATAATTAAGCAATTTCATCTCATGAATAAATATAATGCAGCTCCTAATAGTAGGATTATGGTTCAAGTTACACTGTTTAATCAAAGGGAAACAAATTGTGCTTACTGTTATTAAGGGATTCAATACTATAGAACAAAGAAGAACATATCTGATCATTTCCCTATGCAACTTACTTTGCAAACACCTCAAAACTGTGTTAAGGTGAAGTTCAAATTATTAAAAAAGTAGATGTTACTATTAAGGAATAAAAAGAAATACTTCTTAATCAACGCATTAAAAAATAGGAAAAAAAATATTTTTAATACTCAATTAATGTATAGTACTTATCAAATTTATGTAGATGTGTATTATATTAATTGTAGACTATGAGATATTTCTGATTAGTGTATACATACTATAAATTTGTTAATATTCGGTTAAAATATATTTGATCAGGCAGGACTGCGTATCGATCGGTTCGGTTCAGTTTTGAAGTATATTGGTTTGACTTATTGGTTATCAATTTGTAGAGATGTTAAACTGTTATTAGAACCTTTAAGATATTGATTTATCGGTTATTGACCGTTATCGATTTGGTTATCGGTTTAACCATTAAGATTTGGCACAAAAATAAATTAATGAAATACACTTAGAAACAAGGTGACAAATCGAATGAATCATGTACATAAGTTCACAAGTACTTGCATCTTGCTCAAAAGCAAACACTTTTACATTGTAGAATAACCAAGATTTTGAGATAGGCAAAAATAAAAGTAGGAAACTAAACTCTAAGTCAAGGACTTTATATACAAAATGGTATAAATATAATTATTTAATTTACTAACGGGATATCGGTTAACCCATTAAGAAAAAACCTCAAATCATTAGGAACCGATAACCCGATAACAAAAAAAAAATCAAAACCGTTATCTGAACCGCTAAATCAATAACCCATTATTGATAAACCAATAGCTTTTTTTCGATTCGGGTTATCGATTTCAGTTCGATTTTGAACAGCCCTACTATAATGTATACAATATTTATTTTCATATCTTGTTTGTGTATTCAGTTGCAATGATCTAAACTTAGTATTAAACGTTCAGTACTTATATAAGCATGTATTTATGAATACTTGCGATTATGTATACATTTAATCAAGTATACATTTGCACGATAATGTATACATTACTTATATTTTGTTTGTATACATTATTAGTAGACATATCTATATTTTGTAGCTATTGATGTGTATTAGATATATTACATTTTGATAAAATACGTCGATAAATAAAATCAAGTTTGTGTACATACTTTCAACTGCGTATACATTTAGTTTGAAGACGTACACATTAGACTGTTATAGAGTTATGTCTCAATGTATACGAATTCATGTTCCACATTAAATAAGAATCAAATGCTTCTTCGACTTGAATACCGAGGTGAGTTTGCATGTGTAGAAATCTATGTTGTAACTAGAAAATCTTTTAAATCAAATTATTATCCATTAATACCTACAATTGACAATTTTCAAACTCATCATCATTTTTCAGTTTAACAATTAATTTCTCCAAGGGGTTCACACTATCATTGTAGTCTTCGCCACTTTCTACATATCTTCTCTTTTGAGAATGAACTACTCTTACCAATTGAAATATAATAGAAAATACAAAATTTGTAAAAAAATAAAAAAACTTGTATCCAACTACGAGATAAAGAATGTAGAAGCCCTCATTTTTTTTTGAAAAAAATGCAGATAATCAATCTAAAAAAGATTTGGTGTGATTTGAGTGACATATTGTAAAGAGTTTTTGTTGTAATTGATCTCTAATAGAGATATTTTAGAGAAGAAGTGTAATGATCCGGTCGGTCATTTTTAGAAAGTTTCATGAATTTACCATTTTACCCCTCCCGTGATCGCACCCGAGTCTTTTATGATTAGTTTTGAAAGTTGGTTTTAAACTTTGAGTTAAAAGTGGAGAATTTGGTATGACTTGAGTTTGGAAGGCTAATATTATTAAGAAAGTGGTATTCATGGTCTTTTGGAGTTTCGAGTGTTGGAATGGAATTCCGTCGATTCCATCAATCCCGAAATATGAAATTTGAGTTGTGGGAGTTGTCGTTTTCGTATTCAAAGTCTTTTGAGGATTTGAGGTCCTAAGTTATGAAATTATGGAAATTTAGCCTTTGGGTTGACTTTGGTCAACATTTGGGGTTTGGATGCTCAGATCGGCATTAGTTCCGTTGGATTTCGGGGATGAATTTAGCCCTAGGTGAGGTCTTGGTTGATTTTTGAGAGGTCTCGAGCTTGTTTTAGCCTTTCAGGTGTTGAGTTAGTTTCTTGTGATTTTTTACAGATGTCGAGTCAAGGAGAACTCCAATTCTTGTTTTGAAAGTTCCATTGAGTCCGAAATGTCGGAGTATAATTTATTTGCATGTGGATTGTGTGCATGGGGTACTGATGAATATCGAGGGTCCTTTTGATGTTCGTGTGTTGGCTTCTGGTGCTACAATCCTCTCTTTAGCAATGATCGCTTAAGCGGAACCTGGTTCGCAAATTCAAGACTAGCTTTTTGGGCAGGGTTAGCAAAAGTGAGACCCACAACTTTTTCGGGGTTCGATTAAGCAGAACTTGATTCACAAAAGCGACACTTGAGAGGGTTTTTGCCTGCTATTTTTGGGGTTAAGCCCCATTTTCCATTTTTGAGCTTCAGAAACTCTCGGTGGCAATTTTTGAAAGTATTTCTTGTGCTAAATCATTTGGGTAAGCTTTCATGATCCTAAACCTTCATTTCTAACATCAAAATTTGGGATTCGATTGATAAATGACAAGGTTTTTTTCAAGGACTCAAGTTCTTAACTAAAATAGAGATCGTAAACTGTTTTTTGATTCATTTTTTGAAATGGTTTTTCCCAATGAGTTCTTAAAGCCTTGAGCAATGTTTTCAAGTATTGAATTCGGATTCAAACCTTATTTTTGGAATTGGATTTGGAGTTGATTGACTCATTTTTCAAATTAATTGATATGGGTATTGTTGTTTCTAGAGATTTATTATTAATACTTGGTTTTTATAAATTATGTGTCTTTGAAAGTTATTCGGAAGGGGAATACTCAACTCTTGGAGTGATTAATTGTGTGATTTAAGGTAAGTGATCTCCTAAAACTTGTATTCTACAAGAATTCGTGTATTCCCTTTGTTATTTTTGTGTTGGGAGTAATGGGGATGCGGTGAAGGATTAAATTGTCCACTTGGTAAATCTAAATGAATCAAAAGGGGTTGAAATTGAAAATTCTATGTGATGAACATGATGATGTGAAATGCGTTGTTGTGATCCTTATTGATTGATTAATGATATGCTTGATAGCATGAAAGTTTAATTGAATTGCATGAGTTATTTTTTCTTCCATGTGGTGTGATATTGCGTGTGTGCTTTGATTATTGAACACCATGATGAGACTTGTAGTGGTTATGATGCCGAGATCTTTTCCAGCAAGTGCTTCTGATGTTAAGGTCTTTTTCGACAAGTGTATGATGTCGAGGTCATTGTTGGTGAGTGCTATAAAGACGATGGGAAATGGTTCCGGCTAGAGAGTTGATATAAAGTCGATGGAAAATGGTTCCGACTAGTGATATAAAGCTGATGGGAAATGGTTCCGACAAGAGATTGATTATTGTGATTTGGTGCATTTTGATGCTTATGTTTGACTTACTTGTTAATTGTGATTGATACACTTGTTGCGTGTGATTGATCTACTTGACATTGAGATTGACTTATTTGCTTTATTTCGTAGTTGAATTGTGATTATTGAGCCTTGTGAGTTGTGCATTATAGAATTGATAAGTTTGGTTGATTTTTTTGCTGGTTATCGTTTGAGGAGGTTATGTTGGAGTGTAAGAGGTATTTGATTTCTATCTAGATGACTTGTTTATTAGGTTGCTTGCTGGGTACCGTGTTATTGGTACTCACCCCTTAGTTCTACACTTGTGTAGGTTCCGAGCCCAAACTCGTGTGATCTCTTTCTTTTTCTTCTAAGTTCAAGGTTTATCAAGGATTTTGAGAGGTAGTCACTTTGGCGGGCCCACTTTTCCTTGTCTTTATACTTTGTTCTATTTGAGAAATAAAGGTTGAGACTTGTAATTATTTCAATTCCGCACTTTATGTATTTTGTGGCTTGTACACGTGACAACTAGATTTTGGGGACTTCAATAGAAAGAATACGTTTTTCACTTTATCTTGTTCTTATTTTATATTTCCGCAGTTTCTTTCATTTTAGTTGGGTTGAGACTGACACTTGTGTTTGTGGAAATAGACAAGTGTCATTATATCCATTTTTGAGTCGTGACAAACAGTATCAGAGATCCAGGTTTGTATCACATGTGTGTACATGCTAAGTCTAAGTAGAGTCTTGAAGATTGGTATGGAGCGTTTGTACTTATCTTTAAGAGGGTACAAAGATAGTTAGGAAACTTTCTTTTATTAATCCATTCTTATTGTGCATGGTTACCTGCACTAGTGTTGAGTTGCCATATGTTGTTTTGTCAGATGTCAAGGACTTGAGCTTCAATTTCCAGTGGTAGAAAGGAGGTAGTCCCCAAGGTTATTGTTGAGACCATAGCTAGGGGTAGATGTAGGGACCGAGCTAGAGATCATGCTCGTGGAGTAGCACCAGTTAGAGGTCGTTCCCGTGGAGCGACACCAGCCAGAGGTAGAGATAGAAAGGCATCTTTGAAGCCACAGTTGATCACACGAGGATAAGGATGCAAACCCCAGGTCAGCAGCAGACTCTGGTATTCATGATTAGGTGGGCTAGTCACAAGTGGTTCCTTCACCAGCTGTTGGTGCACAGATTGCATTTTAGGTTATTTTGACAGCGGTTGAGCAACAGTGTTATGAGAGGTTTCAGAAGATGAAACTACCCTAGTTTCAGGGTGGTAAGAGCGAGGATGCTCATGAGTTCTTAACTTTGCACCATGATATACTTGAGGTAGTAGGTATGGTGGATGTTCGTGGTGTCCAGTTTGTTTCACTTCAGTGTCATGGTCGCGTTAGAGAGTGGTTGAGGACTTTTATAAGGTCTAGACCAGTTAGATCTCCCCCCTGCAAAGTGTGCTCTCCAGTGCTTTCTAGGACCACTTCATTCCTTAGAGCGTGAGAGAAGAGAGTCGACTGAGGTTTGAGAACTTGAATCAGGGTAGTTTGTCTGTGACCGAGTATGAGGCCCGTTTCTGTGAGCTTTCTAGGCATGCTATGAATATTGTTCTAGATGAGGCAGAGAGAGTCCGCAGGGTTTTGAGATGGTTGACTTTCTCTGTCAGATCTTATTTGTTGAAAGCACCTAGAGAGGGGGATTCGTTCCAGTCCATTGTGAGCATCGCCAAAGAGGCGGAGTTGATGGTTTTAGTGAAGTTTAGGGAGCCCAAGAGAGCCCAATTATGTGGTCAATTTGGTGGCTCATCTTGAGGCAGAGGTTTGTATAGAGGTAGTAGTTCTTTTCAGTATCGTGGGCCAGTTCATGCTTCTATCCCAGCAGTTGAGAGTGGACAGTAAGCTCGAGGGTCTTATGGTTCTGGCTGGGGTGGCCATGGTAGTTCGTCTGGTTTGTAATAACATTTATATGTGTCGAGATCTTGCTTTGTGTATGGAGATCCAGTACGATAGTGCCCTCTAGAGACTTATTCAGGACCTCAACATTCTTATTCAGTTGTTCAAACTAGAGATTCAGCGCCTCCGTCCAGGGGTCGAGGTAGAGTTCAGTCCGGTAGAGGTGGCAGGATTTATAGTAGGGGTACTCAAGATTTTCAAGGTGGAGGTAGAGGTTCTACTCAAACTGTAGGTGGACATGAGGGCCAGTGCTATGCTTTTTCGGGGAGGCCTGAGGCCGAGACTTTTGATGTTGTGATCACATGTATTGTCCTAGTTGGCCATCAACCTACGCCTATTGTTTTATCCAAAATCTAATTTCTCATATGTGTCTACCTATTTTGCTGCTAGTTTTTATATGATGTTTGATTGCATGTATGTGCCTATTCATTTTTCTACACAAGTGGGTGAGCCCTTAGTGGTGAATCGAGTGTATCGATCCTGTTTTGTTTCTTTGGCTGGGTATGATACTTGGGTAGACTTGATCATCTTGGGGATGGTAGACTTCGATATTATCTTGGGTATGAATTAGTTATCTCTGTATCATGTTATTCTTGATTGTTATGCTAAGAGTGTGACCTTAGCGATGTCGGGTGTCCTGCGAGTTGAGTGGACGGGTGCAAGTGGCTCTTACCCTAGCAAAGTTATCTCCTTCATTCGAGCTCATATATTGGTTGATAGAGGGTGTTTGTCCTATTACTGGTCTTCCAATTTTTCCTCCTGACAGGGATATCAATTTTGATATTGACTTAAAGCCGAGCACCAAGCCCATCTCTATTCCTCCTTATCGTATGACTCTAACTGAGTTAAAGGAATTGAAGGATCAATTGTAGGATTTGTTGAGTAAGGGGTTTATTTTCCCTAGAGTTTCTCTATGGGGTTCTCCTGTGTTATTTGTGAGGGAGAAGGATGGATCCCAGAGTATGTGTGTTGATTATGAGCAGTTAAACAAAGTGACCGTGAAGAACAAGTACCATCTTCCTTGTATTGATGATTTGTTTGATCAATTTTAGGGTGCATCTCTATTTTCTAAGAATGATTTGAGGTCCCGTTACCACCCGTTGAAGATTAGGGCATCATATATCCCTAAGACAACCTTCAGGACCCGTTATGGGGACGAGTTTCTTGTGATGTCTTTCAGTTTGACTAATGCCATTGCAACATTCATGGAGTTGATGAACAGAGTGTTCTGACCTTATCTGGATTCTTTTGTGATAGTGTTCATTGAAGATATCTTGGTGTACTCCAAGACTAAGGAGGATCACGATCGACATTTGAGGATTGTACTCTAGAGATTGAGGGAAACGAATATTTATGTCAAGTTCTCAAAGTGTGAGTTTTGGCTTGATTCTGTGGCATTCTTGGGACACGTAGTGTCCAAAAAGGGTATTCGGGTAGATCTAACCAAGATTGAGGCATTGAGGGGTTGGACCAGACATATATTGGTCACTGAGATCCAGAATTTTATGGGACTTGCAGGCTATTACTTGCGATTTGTTCAGAGCTTCTCCACTATTGCATCTCATTTAACTAGATTAACTCGCAGAATGTGAGCTTCCCATGGTTGGATTAGTGTGAGGAGAGCTTTCAGAAGATCAAGACCTTGTTGACGTTGGCTCATGTGTTGACTTTACTCGAAGAGGGTGTAGACTTCACTGTTTATTGCGATGCTTTTGGAGTACACCAAGATATCTTCAATGAACACTATCACAAAAGAATCCAGATAAGGTCAGAACACTCTGTTCATCAACTCCATGAATGTTGCAATGGCATTAGTCAAACTGAAAGACATCACAAGAAACTCGTCCCCATAACGGGTCCTGAAGGTTGTCTTAGGGATATATGATGCCCTAATCTTCAACGGGTGGTAACGGGACCTCAAATCATTCTTAGAAAATAGAGATGCACCCTAAAATTGATCAAACAAATCATCAATACAAGGAAGATGGTACTTGTTCTTCACGGTCACTTTGTTTAACTGCTCATAATCAACACACATACTTTTGGAGTAGGGTTAGGTGATGTTCTGATGCATAAGTGTAAGGTGATTACACATGCCTCTATGTAGTTGCAGACCCATGAGAGGAACTACCTTACCCATGATTTAGAGTTGGCAATCGTAGTGTTTGTGCTTAAGCTATGATGACATTATTTTTATGGAGTTCATTGCGAGGGCTTCACAGATCATCAAAGTCTTCATTATATCTTTAGGGATCTGAACTTGAGGCAATGTAGATGGCTTAAGTTATTGATGGACGATGACATTACCATTTTGTATTACCTAGGGAAGGCTAATATGGTGGCCGATGCTTTGAGTAGGAAGACTTCTCGTATAAAATTTGTTGCCGCTATTAGTGTGGAAGAGAGGACATTGGCTAGAGATGTTCAGAGGTTAACCAACAATCTTATCCGGTTGCAAATTTCTAAGGAAACGGGGGGTTTGATTGCTTTTATTGAGGCTCATTCTTCCTTAGTTGAACAGATTCATAAGCGTTAGTTTAATGATGAGAAGCTATGTCTTATTCTAGACAAAGTGATGAGAGGGGAAGCCAATGAGGCTTTCCTTAATTCTGATGGTGTCTTAAGGATTAGGGGCAGGATTTGTGTGCCCAAGGTGGGCGAGTTGATTAGGTTGATTCTTGAGGAGGCCCATTGCTTTCGATATTTCATCCATCCGGGTGCGACAAAGGTGTATCATGACCTGAGCCAGCACTATTGGTGGTGCGGTATGAAGATGAATATCATAGATTTTGTTTTGAGGTATTTGACTTTCCAACAGGTCAAGTGTCAGCAACAACAGCCTGGAGGTATATCTCAAAGGAATCCTATTCCTACTTGGAAGTGGGAACAAATCACTATGAACTTTGTTGTGGGACTACCTACCACCGTGGGTGGTTATGACTCCATTTGGGTAGTGGTTGATAGGTTGATCAAGTCCACCAATTTCATCCTAGTTCGGGTGAAGTATACGGCGGAGACGTTAGTTGGGCATTATATTAGTCAGATTGTGCGACTACATAAAGTCTTGATTTCTATTGTCTCTGATCGAGGTTCTTTGTTCACCTCATATTTCTAGAAGTCATTGCAACATGTCTTGGATACTCGGTTAGATATGAGTACGATTTTCACCCTCAGACAGATGGTCAATCCAAGCGAACGATTCAGGTTTTGGAGGACATGCTCTGAGCTTGTGTGATTGATTTTGGTGTTAGATGGGATCGATATCTTCCCTTAGCAGAGTTTGCCTACTACAACAGTTATCATTCCAGTATTCAGATGACCCCTTTTGAGGCATTGTCTGTCAGGCAATGTAGATCTCTGATCGAATGGTTTGATTCAGCTAAGATAGATTCATTAGATACAAACTTGCTTAGAGATGTCATGGAGCAGGTTCGTATGATCTAGGGTAAACTGTTGACATCCCAGAGTCGACAGAAGAGTTATGTGGATCAGAGAGTTTAAGCTCTAGTGTTCATGGAGGGTGATCATGTTTGGCTTCGAGTGTCATCCATGAAAGGGGTAATGAGGTTGGAAAATAAGGGTAAGCTTAGCCCTAGATTAATTGGACCCTTTGAGATTTTGAGTCGTGTGGGAGAGGTGGCCTATAAGTTGGCCTTGCCACCTACATTTTCAGCTACACATCTCGTGTTTTATGCCTCAATGCTTCGGAAGTATGTGCCGGATGAGTCCTATGTGCTTTCTTTTGATTCAATTGAGTTGGGTCCAGACTTATCTTTTGAGGAGGAGCCTATATCTATTTTGGATAGGCAGGTCCAGAAGCTTAGGGCCAAGGAGATTGATTCAGTGAAGGTGCAGTGGAGACATCATTCAGTCGGTGAGATGACTTGGGAGATAGAGTGAGATATGTGTGCCAAATATCCTTAGCTTTTGTAAGCTTCGGGTACCTTCTTTTTCTTTATGTTTGAGGACAAACATGATTTTTAGTGGTGAATAATGTAATGATCCGGTTGGTCATTTTTTGAAAGTTTCATGAATTTACCATATTCCCTTCTCGTGATCACCCCCAAGTCTTTTATGTTGAGTTTTGAAAGTTGGTTTTGAACTTTGAGTTAAAAGTGAAGAATTTGGTAAGACTTGAGTTTGAAAGGCTAATATTGTTAAGAAACTGGTTTTCATGGTCTTTTGGAGTTTCAAGTGTTGGAATGGAATTCCGTCAATTCCAACAGTCCCGAAATGTGAAATCTAAGCTGCGAGAGTTGTCAGTTTAAGATTCAGAGTCTTTTTGAGGATTCGAGGTCCTATATTATGGAATTGTAGAAATTTATCCTTTGGATTGATTTTGGTCAACATTTAGTGTTCGGATGCTCGTATCAAGATTCTAAGAAATACGTTGAATTTGGGGGATGATTTTAGGCTTAGGTGAGGTCTTGGTTGATTTTTGAGAGGTTCCAAGCTTGTTTTAGCCTTTTAGGTGTTGGGTTAGTTTCTTATGATTTTCACGGATATCGGGCCAAGGAGACCTCAGATTTGTATTTTGATGGTTCCATTGAGTCTGGAACATCGAGTATAATTGACTTGCATGTGTGGTTTGTGTGCACGGGGTTCCAAAAAGGTTCAAATATGTCATCAAACTTTAAGAAAAGACTCATTTATGTCATTCGTTAAAAGTTTGGCTCATCGATGTCATTGTTGTTAAAGAAAAGCTCATTCATGTCATTTTTTAACTCTAGTTTTGCAAAACCATTTTTACAACCCAAACAAAATTTAACACTTTCCAATTAGTATTTTTGGATCAAATGTACATTTTTTTGCTTCTACTTCCTTAAAAACACCAAGAACACATAAAGAACATTAACAATTCCTAAATTTCAAACTTCTTCAAATATTCATGAAATCACCTCAAATTTCAAGAGTAGTTTCCCTCTGAGCTAAATAGCAAAACTCAATATCTTTTGAGCTCGAATTCAACCTAACTCAACAAGACTCACTTGAAATTTCTTTAAAGTTTCAAAACTAACATTCTTTAATTGTATAATTTTCCCCACAACTTCAAATCATTTGAAAATTTGAACATAGACTCAAGAAACACTAGGCAACAAAGATCTAAGGTAAAAACAACTACAAAAACACCAATCAAAGAAAAAAATTGAAAATTTTGGACTGATTTTTGGATTTTTTTTAATACGGGTGAATTTTTTAAACTCTACAAATGATTTTAATATTTTAAACAAAAATTAATTATGTAGCCGAAATTTGAGATAATTTCGTGAAGAATTGAAGATGTTGAAAATTTGGAAGTTATTTATGTTCTTCATGTGTTCTAAAAGAAAAAGACATTTGATCCAAAAACTCAAATTAAAAAGTGTTAAACCTTGTTTAGGGTGTAAAAAATGGTTTTGCAAAATCGGAGTAAAAAAAGGGCATGGATGAGCCTTTTCTTTAACAACAATGACAAAGATGAACCAAACTTTTAACGAATGACATAAATGAGTCTTTTCTAAAATTTCAATGGCATATTTGAGCCTTTTCCCTTTAATTAAAGTCTCCTAGTCACTTACTCATCCTCTAGATAGAGACCTTGTTCCTTCCATGTGTCTATATTCTTATCTTGTGCTGCCTAACTTTACTTTAATTGTAATTATTTTCAAACTAGTTCTACTAATTAATGGCTTATATTACTAATAACTTGTTCAATTAGGTAATTGAAGAGTGTTCATTGTGCATCTTTGATAACCAATTACATAAGCTTTTTTGTTGTTTTATGACATAATACATAAATGTGCCTTTTAATTTGGCTTTAACTATTATTTATATCTTTTAATTTTGGGTGTGCACAGGTAAACGCTTAAACTCGTATAAAATTGAACATGTAGACACACATAGGACGCCATATAAAACGTGTGTCTACATGTTCTATTTTATACAAGTTTAAGTGTTTACTTGTGCACATCCAAAATTAGAGGGCATAAATAATAGTTGAAGCCAAATTAAAAGACACATTTATGTATTATGCCATAAAACAACAAATACGCTTATGTAGTTGGTTATCCAAGATGCACGATGAACACTCTTTAATTACCTAATTGAGCAAGTTATCAGTAAGACAAGCCATTAATTAGTAGAATTAGTTTGAAAGTAATTACAATTAAAGTATAGTTTGGCAGCACAAGATAAGAATAATAGAACACATGGAAGGAACAAGGTCTCTATCCAGAGGATGAGTAAGTAGCTAGGAGACTTTAATTAAAAGACCCGTTTAAGTTTTGTTTTGTGTTTTTTTATAAAAGAAGAATAACACAAGATTTTTAGACTTTGTTTATTGGATGGTTGTTACGTGTTGTCTCATAATGTATCGTATTGTATTGTATTTAGGGGTGGATCCACCTTTAGGTAAGGACGTCAAGTGCCACCCCTTCGTCTAGTAGCTAAGATGTTACGAAAACTCTTTGAAGTTTGGATAAGTTGTATCGTTCTCCATCGTTATATAATGTCACACATCCATAATTTGAATGATAACAAGAGAAGTAGGGTACGAAGTAAAACTACTAGCTTGAAAAAATTGTCAACACGCGTTGGGCCCCTGAAGATAGTGTCACGTAGGCAGAAAAGGGGTAGAAAATTATTTATAAAATAAGTTCGGGGGTAATAGAACCTTAGTATAGTATAAGTGTGTCTCTGGGATTTCGGGCATAGGTTGGGGGGTACTAATGCATTTTCCCATTATTTTTTATTGAATATTTTAGTGTCATCATTCATCTCATATTTTGTGTTGTTTTCTTAAGAAACACCTTAGATAGTTGTATTTTGGTTGGACTAAAGAAATATTTGGAGCACTAATTAATTATATGTTTGTATAAATACTTTACCGAAAAAAATCCAAAATCCAAAAAAACCTGAGGTTTATTAGTTTGATTTGATTTATAAATTTAAAAATTCAACAAAAATAGTTTGATTTGATATTTGAAAAATCTGAACCAACCCGAAAAAACCTGACGTTGAGAAACCCGAAAAAATCCAAGTTTTGTTAGTTTGGGTTGGCTTGTAAATTTAAAATTTTGACACAAATGGTTAGGTTTATTAATAATTGAAAAATCCAAACCTACCTCATCATGTACACCCCTAATAACAACCATCCAAACAAGGTGTTGAAGGGAAATTATTAGAACTTAACAATGTTAGGGGCTAATCTGAAAGTGTTACTTAATTTTGTGACGGAATTTTCACCAGTCCCAACAACAACCAACATTGTAAGCTATTTATGAGTTTTTAGAGTAATTATAACTTAATAATGCCTAGCCTTGACCTCCAATTTCATGGAAATGTTCTTAATAATATTTCAAAGACAGAAATGCTAAGATTTGCTTCAATAAGGTAATTTCCAAACACAAACTTCAATTATTATTTATACATGAATATGTAGAAAGTATTTTGGGAATTGAATTGGTAGTGGTATTAAAATTTAGATAAACGCTACTACTGTGGGTTTAAGTTGTTTGAATTTTGGTATGGGTGTCCACTATGGGTGTGATTTAGAGATTGATCAAATCTTTCATATTTTAAATTTTAAGATTAAGATGTATGTAGGAATACGAAGTCGGGGATTCGATTAATAAAAATAACTCAAATATATAAAAATAGAGTTATAAAAATATGACTAAATTAATTGTGAAATATCATGTGAAATTTTTACAACGCATTCAAAAGAGTAAATATTAATTGGGAGGAGAATCCCAGAAGAAGAAAAAAGAAAAAAGATGGACATAGAAATTTTGATATACAAGATATTCAATTTTCTTCAATTTCATCCCAATTTTTATTTTTATATACCCTAAATTTGTACGTCGATTTTAGGTAAAGTGTCTAAGATTAATTGACTAGATTGGAAATAAATCTCACACCCATATTATGTTGACACGAATGTGACATCAAAAATAAAAAGTCTAAACAACTAAGGTGTATGGCATCCATTGAGGTGGTTGAGTAGTTAGAAAAGAACATAAATAAGAAAATACTCAATTACTCTTTCAATGTATGACATTAGTGTCAAACAGACATTTTAACTCTGTATGAGTTATAGTACCCTTTGATTTTAAGGGTCTGATCTACCTTCTACTTCCCGTAAGTGACATCAAAATACTTTTTCATTCGATTCGAAAGGAACAATAGATGAGATTGAATTAGACAGAAGGTTCTCCCCTCACCTTAGGTGATTGGATAGTTGAGACTTCCTTACTCTTAGGCTCGTTGTAAGGCCAATAAGATCAGGTTGAAGGGGATATTGGATTCTTCCTTTTATCTGGACTGACTCTAATCGTGATTTTGCTATTTAGAGCTGATATATTCCTTGTTATGAAAGTGACTCATAGATAATTTTATTGTTACACAAATAACTCACATATACCATTTTCCTCTAACGGAGATGTGAAAAAATAATTTAAATTAATCTTTTAATTACTTTTATTAGATAATCCATGTAGGGGTATATTTGATCATTCTCACATGTTTTTCTTTTGACTATTTTTATTCATCTACTAATTTGGATTTATTATTTTGATGGTTAAAATTATTTTTTCACTTATTTCTTTGTAAAATTTATTAATAGATGCCCCAAATATTTTTTATAGATATAAAAACTAAATTATAGCTGCAAAAAAATAATTAATTTTCATTGTTTAAATCTTTAAAATCTTTTTTCATTCACACTTTTTTCTTTTTATTTTTTATTTTTATACTAAAAGGATGAAAGAAAAAATAAAATAAGAATAAAAACTCAAATGATAATAATTAAAGAAGTCAAAAAGTAACTTGTGTAAACAAATTAAATACATGATTTTTTTTTTAAATTCAAAATATTTTTTTCATTTTTATAAAAATAGGGATATATATAAGTCATCTTTGTAACGCTAAAGATCTATGTGAAACCAAACAAGAAATTTACTAATTCTAAATGATCAAGTTTATGAATATATCATCATTTTTCCCATTAATTACCCTCTTATGACCTCACAGTACATGGAGATTGTACTTTGCTCTCCTATAGAGCATGAAATAAGTAAACATTTATTTTTTAAAAATTTATTTTCAGTTTCATTTAAATTAGAAATATTTCTCTATTACTTTATTTTATTTTATTTTTAAAAAAAAATCTTCTTATCTTTTTATTTGGTTAAAAATTTACAAATCTTCATTATAATAGAATTTTGATTCATCTTAATTATCATGATTTTGATTTTCAAAATTTTAATTTAATGGTGATTTGACAGTGACTACGGTGGAATAGCTATGACATAAAAAATACACGAAATAATTTTCAGCCACAATTATATTCGTGACCCACCTTATCCTCCTATCTAAATAAAAAAATCAAAACAATTAATAATAAATGGTTAATTTAGACCTATTTTGGAGAGATAAAACAAAATGAAATAGTGATAGCTATGTTGGACGATGGACTAGGTCAGTGGCAAAAGAGCATTGGGTTTGGGCTTTGTGGGTTCAAGTGCATAGGATTAATAGAGAGAAGAAATTTCATTAATAGGAAAGAAATTAAACTTAATAACTCTTCTTAACCTTATTACGTTTTATAGTTATAATTTTGTTTGGTATGAAAATTATTGTTTGTATATTTCACTTGTCAATATACATACATGATAAGTATATACAAATTATGTATTTATACATTTAGGAAATTTTCAGAACGTATACAAATCAAATGTATCAACAAATTGTATATAAACATGATAAACAAGTTGTACACAAATAGCTAGGGTAAGCATATATAAATTTTGGATTTATACAATCAGAAACCGAATCATACAAATTCTTAATTTATACAATTAGAAATCAAATTATACAAATTCTGGACATGGACAATGTATATATGGTTATATGATAGTGGCGAAAAGTAATTTCTTCAAATGATAGCTATATTAAATTATTAACTAGCATATAGTTTGCTTAATCGCGTAATTTTCTAAAAAAAATAATAGAAATGGGTAAAAAAAGCATAGTAAAAATATAAAATTAATAAATTTGATACATGAAAAATAATAATTGATGTGTGATTTACCCTTTTTTACGTATAATTGAGATTGAACAAAATATATTATATTTATATGATGATTTTGAAATTACTTAAGGAGGTGTTAGGACTCCTCAAGTAATTTTATAGTTGAAGATGTATTCCTTTAAGATAAATAATAGTTGAGGACTTTTTAAATGAGTGTTCTTGTGATTTGAAAAGCTTCACTAACTTTTAAAATAGTATTTTGGAGACCTAATTCGAAAGACAATTAAAGTGAGTGAAAGAAACTTCGCAATGAAGTAAGCAATGCATAAAAAATAACATTTTTTTATGATATAACAATAATTGCACATGGTGCCATATGATACATCTACAACTCAGGGAAAGATCTTATGATGTATATAAAAATATTAAATACAATATAATATTGGATAAAAGGATAAAGATACCCGAATTAGTGTAAATGGTATGCAGATACCCTCCGTCATACTTTTGAGATATTAATGCCCTCGCCGTTCAAAAACTAGATTATATATGCTCTTCACTCTAACGGAAGACTAAATAGGGACAAAGGATATCTGCATACGATTTACAGTAGTTCGGGGACATATTTGTCCTTTTTCCCTGTAATATTTAGGTATACGTATTTAATATTCACAAAGCTTAGATGTAATATCATCAATATACAAAAGATATGCATAAATGTAATACAATAAAGATGTTAGGTCAGCGTATTTAGCAAAATGTGAAATTAACCAAGAATAATGCAGTCCGTATTCTTGGATTTTAGACCCTCACAATAAATCTCATGATTACGAAGCAATCCGTACGAACCATAAGATGGTCCTTCTTAATGTAATACTTTATCTGTGTCAATATATGTGATACATTTTTAGATATTGACAAAAAAAATGTGACATTTTCTTATTAGACAAATGTTTAATGACACCATCAACAATTTACTCATGTTGGGTCCTACTTATTTGGCAAAAAGTCCATAAGGTACCTCTTTTATTTACATAGTATTTAATTTTAAGGGTAGGTTTGGAAACATTGCAAAATCTTTCCATATTTTTTAAACTTTGAGCCAATTAAAACTATATCACATTAACTGAGAAGAAAAAAAAATGTAACTAGAAGTGATAGTCAAGTCTATGATGTGTTAATATTGCTAAGAATGTGCTAGTATTTAAATATTGAACGCCTCAAGGTAGTGATGACACACACGTATAGACACAAGGTAGTTAGCATTGTATATGGTCAAAATAGAAAGAACATGTGGTCATATCAGATGATGGCATGTTGAAGGAAACAAGGGCATATTATTACATCGATAACAAATGGTACATCTTACTTCACGAGAACATAACTGGAGCAAGCTTGAAATGTTGAGCACACAGGGATCGAATCATAAAGAGGCACTGACACTGGCCATTTTGAAACTATTAACAATGGTGATTCTCATCTGAAGAAAAATGAAGCAAGATATGACATTTGCTCCGACAATAAATAAATTGATCGGGTCACAAGATATGATCCTAACACTAAAGTGGATCCAACATTCAGGACTCAACATTCAGATCGATCCATTCATCCTCAAAATCCAACATCTTCATAGCCCAATATATTTTTCATCCTTTCAATCATTTGTAAATAGCATAGTATTCTCTTTTTAGATTCTTCTAAAAGTTGTAAAGGTGTAGAAAGTTAGTTATATAGGAAATAAGTTTGTTAGAAATTATTTTATTTACGGTTTAATCCATTGTAATTAAATTAAATATCTCACTGTTGCATCAAATGAAAATCACTCATAAATTTTTCTTATCTCAATCTTCATTATTATTTTAATTACTTTATGGTATCAGAGCCATGTTGAAGATCCTTCCTTCTTCAATTTTTTTTCTTCAATGATTAATACTACTATAGGGTCCAACTCTCCTTTTGTTGGATCCAAAATTTTGATCAAAGCGTTCTTTTCTTTCTTCATCCCTCTGATTCACCAGAAATGTCTTTGGTGAACTCTACTTTTGAAGGAAAGCGTTATAGAGGATGGATAAGATCCATATGGATAACTCTCTCAACTAAGAATACGCAGGAATTCACTGATGGGATCTAGAAGGCTCTTGCTCTTAATAACACATATCTACAAGCTTAGAACTGGTGTAATGACATGATCACCAACTGGTTGTTGAATTCACTCTCTAGGGACATTGCTAATAGTGTGTTCTACTTCAAAACTGTTGAGGAACTCTGGAAAGATATTGAGGTCAGATTTGGTCAATCCAATGGATCCCAACTGTTCAACCTGCAAAAAGAGATAGACTGACTTTTCTTAGGAATCACACAACATTGCAATTTATTATACAAAAAATCAAGGGGTTACGGAATGAACTTGATACTTTGAACACAAAAATAATATGTTCTTGTAATTGTGATTGTGACTATGGTGGAAAGGAGAAAATGGTTAAGGTACAACAAGATGAGAGGTTAATTCAATTCTTTATGGAATAAAATAAATTCTATATTGTTGTAAGAAGCAACATCTTAATGATCTCTCGCTTGTCCTCTGTCAGCCTTACTTACTCTCCTCTCTTTTAAGATGAGAAGCAAAGAGAAATATTTGTTTATTCTAACCCTGCAAGAAATCCCTAATCCTACTTGGTTGCTGATGGGAATGGACCTCCTTAGTATCCTCGACATGACACAGACTTCAAACACCTAAACATGGGATTAAGAAGGATAACATATCCTTGACATGTTCCCGTTGCAAGAAAGTGGGACATAATTTTGACATATTCTACATAATCATTGATTTTCCCAATGATTTTAAGTTCATTAAGACCAAAAGGGAGCAGAATACTATGATGAGCAACGTTGTTATTCCTTGTGAATTACCATGTTACCCTAGCTCTCTTCTTGATTTTGCAGGCAGTGTTGGGAATCAGTTAACTCATGAGCAATTTTCTCAATTGGTCCAATTATTAAATCAGGCTAATGTCACTCAACCAGATGCTTCCCTTGCTGATCATAATGCAATAACTGCTTATGCTGGTAATTCTTCAGTTTCATGTTTCTTTCTTTCAATTCTAAACTCTGAATTTTAAATTTAGATGCAACGGAATATATATGCTTTGATTCAAACATGTTCCATACTCTCTAACCTCTTTCCTACCCATCAATGTGACTTTACTTAATTCATTTAGGGCAGCAGTTACTCATTCAGTGAATGTTGTTTTGTTTCCTGATCTCATTATTCAAGATGTTTTTTATATCCTCTCGTTCAAGCTAGATCTATTTTCATTACACATGATATGTAATCAATTTAAGTCGTCTAATCTGTTTTTTTCATCTACCAAATATGTCTTACAGACCCCTTTTGTGAAGAGGCCTCTGGTTCTTGGTTAAGCAAAGAGTGATCTTTGGCAACTAAATCCTTCAAGTCTCCGGTCTAAGAGTGTTTTCAAGAAAGCTGAAGTTTCTCTTTCTATTTATAGTTTTTCTTCTTGTAATTCCTTATCTAGTTCCATTTCAAGAAATGAAAGTTATGATTTTTACTTATGGCATGTTAGGGTAGGGCATCTACCCATTTCAGTAATGAACAAGATGCTTTATTTTCCTCTTAAATCTGATTCGGTTTATGCATCCTGTCATTTTTAAGACAATAGTTTCTCACCAATTTGAACTCACTTTCTTTTGTTCCAATTTCGTCCTAGCTCGCAATTCTACTCACCAAGCCGTTATCTTTCCCTTTGCATCCTAGTATTTTGGGAAAGTTGAGACTCGTTTCTCTCCCGGGTTGACAATGGTGATTTTCATCTGAAGAAGAATGAACAAATGGATCGGGTCACAAGACCTGATCCTAATACCAAAGTGGACCCAACATTTAGGACTCAACAATCAGATAGATCCATTCGGCCTCAGAATCCCACATGTTCATAGCCCAATATAATTTTTATCCTATCAATTATTTGTACATAACATAGTAATCTTTTTTTAAATTCTTCTTGAAAAATTATATAATATTATATTGTTGAAATATCAAATTAATTTGATACGAAATGATATTTAATTTTTTTAACTATTATTTTCCTACAATATCAAATTAATTTGTTATTTTTAGGTTTGATTTAGATATTTAGTTGTATGATAAATTAATAGTCATAGCTTAACTTTGAATAATTTTTTTTTAAAAAAAAACATCTTACTTATATCATATAGACTAATTACCTTATATCTATAGAAACATACGTGTATTCAAAAGAAAGTATAAATAACCCTCTTTGTCAATTAATTACAAACAAAATATATTTTAATCAAGTTAGAATAGTCAAAATTTTAATGTCTAAACTAAAGATATTTAGTTTAGTAGTACCAATACTAAATTGTCTATTCGTTAATATATATGAAGTATTTATAAAGAAATTTAAGAAAATTATTATTGAATGACCCTTGGATGTGCAAGGGAATTACTACACTAGTACTCAAATAAAAAGGACATTTTTATCAAATAAATATGACTAGTAAAATCAAAGACTTAATCTGTCCCCAAACAAATGGCTTTTCACCGTTTCCGGAATTTGCCCCAACAGATCAATCATTCATCTCCAAACTTCAAAATTCATTTGATTAAATAAATGTAACGTAATTAATACTTATGGTAACGTAACATATGATTATTTATTTTTATAAATAAGATAAGGTAGATAGAATATTTATTATATTTTGGATGCGACTTCTATTTTGTTCACTAGCTAAGCTGCACTAATATAACTAGCCTGTGTTGTCTATGTCACTGATTTATGAATCTAATAAATTAGTAGACGTCATCTCTTAATTTCAACAAGAATAGATGTGCTGTCCTCATAGTCGGTTTATTAAGACATAATAATAATTTCCTAGTACAATTTCCTTGTCATCATAATTGAATAATATTTGATTGAAATAGATTCCCTCTAAGAATTATTTAAAATAGCATTACTAATCTCTTAAGATTTGAGGATATTTTTGGTCCACACGTTACTGATTAGGGCATGGATATAAATATAGGGAAACTAAGAAAATATCCCATAAAAACATAATAATTACAAATATATACTCCCTCCGTCCAAATTTATATGAGGTAGTTTGACTCGACACGGAGTTTAAGAAAGAAATGAAGACTTTTAAATTTGTGGTCCAAAATGAATAATAAAAAATTGTGTGGTTGTAAATCATTTCATTAAGAGTAAAATAGATATTTTATAGTCAAATTATTACTTAATATAGAAATATGTCGTTCTTTTTGGGACTGACTAAAAAGGAAAGTAGTCACATATATTGGGACAGTGAGAGTATCTCTTTACATGCTAAATAATTACACTATATAGCCCTCAAATTTAATTTCACTTTATTGATACTAAATCAGTATCATATACTTTATTGTTATTATTAATGTTGATAATTTCGCTTTATATATATATATACTCGTATAGTATTCGTTGATTAATGAGTAATTTTTGAACAAGAAACCTTAATAATACCACAACAATATACATATATTGTTATAGTATAATTGACTAATGAGTAATTTCTGAACAAGAAATATTAATGATAACTCAACAATATATATATATATATATACACTCTTATAGTATAATTGACTAATGAGTAATTTCTGAACAAGAAACCTTAATGATAACAATACAATATCTATACTGATTTAGTATTAGTTAAGAGAAATTATCAGCATTAATGATATAAATACAATATATGATACTTATTTAGTATCAGTTAAGCAAATATTGTCAGCCTTAAATCTTAATGAATGGAGGGTATGAGATGTAATTTTCTTTGAGAGAATGAGTATTTCTTGAATTATTTTGGATTGTGGAATGAACATGTAATTATTTTGAATTTTATATCCCATTTATGTAGTTTTTCCTATAAATAATCCAAATCATATTATATTAACTAAGAACATTATCATGTATTTCACAATCCAAAAATAAATATGATGACAATTGTTTATTCCACCAAGACAAGTTAGCCTCAAACTCAAAATACAAAAGAAATGTGGAAAGTAAGACAAATAACATAAGAGCAGAAACCCTAGTCATCTATTATAACCCCTAAACCTAGTTGTCACATATACAAACTACTAATATACATAATTGAAAGATAAATACAAGTCTCAAAGTCTTTGTTTTTTTCTAATAGAACAAAGCATAAACATAGAGGAAAAAGAGGGTCCGTCGGGATGACACACATCTACCTTTCAAAATCTTTTGAAAGCCACAGAGAAAGATGAAGAAGAAGAACAATCACACAAGTCCAAGCTCGAAACCTACACAAGTGTAGAAGCAAGGACTTAGTACCAAACAACACGGTACTCAACAAGAAACCTATCAAACAAAGAAAAACTAGATAGAAAACGCGTACGCCTTTCACCCCAACTGAACTTCCTCAAACTACAACCTGCATAGAAATCAGTTCAGCCTAATAGTTTTACAATACACAGTTCACAAGGCTTAACGCTCACAGAGCAATAGTCACAATTTAACAATCAATAAACTTCAAGTATATCAATAGAATATATCAAGTAGCTCATTCACATGTATCAGGTAGATCAATCATAAACACCAATTAGATCAATCACAAGTGTCAAAATGCATCAAATCACAATGGTCAAACTTTGGCTAGAATCATTTCCCTTTGGCACAATATCACTCTCCGGAATCATTTTCCTTCGTCTTTATATCATATCACTAGCTAGAACCATTTTCCTTCGGCTTTATATCATATCACTAGCCGAAACCATTTTTCTCGACTTTATATCATATCACCAGCCAGAACTATTTACCTTCATCATAATCATCACATGACTCATCACGGTGATCAATGACATTAAGCAATTTCACACCATAAGGAAGAGAAAACAACTCAGACCAATCAAGTCCACAATAATGCAATCAAAGCATTTCTTCAATCAACAAATTTAGCCCCACAACAAGGATATTGACTTGATGTGATGCTCTCTTCTCTCGCCCGTAAACCATAGGAAACATCCGACTCACAAAGCACGATTATCAACATGTTGCCTCCTTTGTTTCATTAATCTTCTTTTTATTCGTTAAGACTAATCAAGTGCAATAATTGGATCCATCACCTCATTCTCATTACTCCCCAACACACAAAGAAGGGAAATACATGATTCTACTAATTTTACAAAGTTTAGAAATCACTTGCCTCAATTCAATGATCAAAAGTCAATCCAAGACTTGAACCTTCCCTTTTTTGAACACTGTCCAAAGACACACAATCTAATTCAATCAAGTAATCACAATAAAATTTTAGAAATGGTAACATCCATATCATGCACTTTGAAAAATACGCCAAATCACCTCAAGAGCCCAATTCTAAAAATGAGGTTTGAATCCAAAAATCTTTACTTGAAAAAGTTATCCAAGGCATTTGGAACTCATTGGTGAAAAACCATTGGAAAAGGAATTGGAATCAGTTCACAATCACCATTTTACTTTAAAACTCAAGTTCTTGAAAAACCTTGTCATTTGCCAATCGAAATCCCAAATTTTGATGTTAAAATCATAAATGATAAAAGGGAATTGAAGTTTTAGGGTCACAAAGGCTTACCCAAATGATTTAGCACAAGAAATCTCTTCAAAGTTGCTTCTAAGGACATTTCAAAGCTAAAAATTGGGGAAAATGAGGTAAACCCCCAAAATGGCAAGCCGAAAAGGTCTCTGATGTCGCAAAAGTGAACCCCAAAAAAAGTCATCCTTCGCAATTGTGAATAGACCTTCACTAAAGTGTAGGTCATGACCTCCACGCCCCCAATCGCGAACGCGAAGCTCAAAGCCCCTGACCTCTAGCGAACATGATAATGGCTTCGCTGAACTGAAGCTTGCCAAAGTGAGTCATCCCTCGCTTAAGCGAAGCACACAGACACCAGAAAACATCAACCAACTTTTAAATCATCGAATGAATCCTCAGAATTTGTTCGAAACTCCATACCGATAAATCATATATGCAAATTAATTAAACTTGACGTTTCAGACTTAATTGAACCATCGAAACACGAATCTTTTCTTGACCCCAGTTCCATGTAAGTCACAAGTATGGGTGGCAACGGAACCGGGAGGTACCGGTTCCGGTCCGTTACCGGTTCCGTCTCGGTTCCGGATAGTATCAGTTAGATCCGGAATTGTTTCGGTCCGGGAGGGGTAACGGGACGGAAACCGGGATTTACCAGTCCGTCCCGGTCCGGTTAGTCCCCGTTCCGGTCCGGTTCATTTTTTTTTTTTTGTTTTTTTTTTAATCTGAAAATTTGAAATTATAGCCGTTGAGAGCCGTTGGGCAACGGGTTTTGGCCCCCACCAACGGCTCTTTCACCCCATAAACCCCATTTACACCTCCCTACCCCCCAAACATTTTTTAATACCCCAAACTTCTTAAAACTACATTTTCATCCTTTTTTTTAACTATAAATACCCCTAATCTTTCATTCTTTTCACTCACAAAAATATCTTCTAATCTCTCTACTCTCTACTCTCTAAATTCTCTTATTCTCGACTTCTCGTTAAAATTACGAATTTGGTCTTTGGAAATTGGAGCTTCAAAATTCAACTTTCAATTTTCGCCTTCC
>JAJOOE010001473.1:0-26234 GCA_036250405.1 Solanum raphanifolium | reverse complement strand
AAACCTTATAAAACAACAACTATACATCAATTCAAAACTAGTTGCTTTAGCTATATGAATCCTCAATATTCATATTCATTTCAAAACCTGATGGATTTACAGATTCCAAATTTCCAGATTCCAGATGTCCAGATTTCCAGATTCCAGATTCCAGATTTCCAAATTTCCAGATTTCCAGATTTTAGATTCCAGATTTCCAGATTTCAGATTCCAAATTTCTAGATTTTAGATTCCAGATTCCAAATTCCAGATTTCCAGATTTCCAGATTCCAGATTCCAGATTCCAGATTCCAAATTTCCAGATTTCCAGGTTGCAACTTTAACAGAAAAAGTGTGTAACTTCAACAGAAAACTGTCTATCAAACTGCACCTCCGGATCTTGTCCCGACCATTCTTGCGACTCAAATTCACTACCAGCCCATGAATCAACCAATCTAGAAACCCAACGCAAATGTAGAATTCACATGCTCTTCTACTTGGGATCAGATTAGAGAGAAAAGAAACAAGCTCACAATTTTGGTCAACAACATTTCAAGTGTTTCTGCTGCTATAAACCAGTAAAAGACACCACTGATCACAATTTTTTGGCAGGGCACTTTGCTAGAAATATCTAAAATATTTATGTTGATTCTCTAGTGATTGACAGTGATTATAAACCTCTTAGAAATATGATTATGAGATGGTGGACTACTATCCAATCGTTTGCTACTCAACTAAGACAAAATCAGGCTAACAATGATATCACTACCAAGCAAGGACTGTCGGCTGGAGCCACAACTACACATACAAATCAGCAACCAAATCAGGAGGTAAGACACTTAACTCTACTATTTCTACTCATAATAACTATAATGATCTTTTTGTGCAAGATCAAACCAACAGCCAACAAGAACAACTAGACAAAGTTGAGGAAAATACAGTTGAGAGGTTCCAGAAGAGAGAAAGAGAAACAAAAGCCTTAAGGAACCAGCAAAATACCTTTTGAAGAACCGAATCATGAGTTGACCCTGAAGAATGTGGAATATTTTGGCCTCTTACAGCTTGTGCGCTACTTGCATCAACAGGTGAAACAAGGTTAGATCCAACAACCCCTGGTATATCTTGAACATTCAATGCAGGGTTGTTTTGCAGCAATTGACTAAAAAAATGTCGCATTTCTACTCTCATTTCATTCATTTCTTCCTTCAGAGAACTGATTTCATTAGCATGCTTTTGTTTTAGCTTGTTAGTTTCTTCATCTTCTTTCAGAGACCTTGTTGTCACTGATCTGCCATAGCACCTAAGTCGGCCAGGCTACTCCTTTCCAAACACTGCCCTAAAGGCATCATCAGTTGTTTCCCCAGAATTTTGACGATTCTGAAGTTGAGTCTGTTGAATAAAATTAACATGCATAGTTAACTGTAAGAACTATTTACTTTACGGCTAAAAGCAATTTATGATTTATTTGTTAACTTTAATTTACCTTCCTTCTGGCAAAGAATTCAAAATAAAATATATTTAATGTCCTCGTACTTGCACAAGAAGAAGAAGAAGAAGAAGACGATGACATACTTAATATAATTCAATGGAGTCACTCTCCACAATATATAATTTTTAAGTCTGAATTAAATTCACCAATAATCCTCTTTGAAAAACTTACTATTGCAACTTGGGTATCGGCTTGAATTTCCTTTCACCTCTTTGTACGAGTTGCAATAAACATTTCAGGTTATGATGGTTCCTCATTGTTTTCTTTTGTTGCACGCTACAAATTATATCAAAAGAACCATTCATGTTTTCATCTTCTAATTCCTCATAAAGAAAATCAGCTATTACAAAGGTTTAAACACGATCAGTGCTTGCATTCTCGCAAATGACTCACCTAATTCTCACAAAACAGAGTCAAATTCTCTCTAAAGCTGACTTTGAATGCAAGCAATGATTGTGTTAAAGCCTTCCGATACTGCCTGAACTCCAAATCTCAAGGTGGAAAAAGGGGAAGATGACACACCTAATTCTGGCAAAATAGAGTCACAATCACATATGATCAATGCCAACTCCAAGTACACTTTTGGCCAAAGAATAAGATCATGCTTTTAATGACTTTAATCCACTGCCTCAGGTGCTATAAAAAATGTTAGCAGAAACAAATTGTTAGAGGAATGAAGTAGGTTAGTACTAATAAAGATTCTTTCCTTTACACAAACAAAAAATACACATAGCCATTCATCTACTTTTAAACATATTCCTACAACTTTTGGACTTTTGTTGACCCGAGGTTTCCTATTAGCTTCTAATGCAGCCTCAACTTGAACCAACTGACCTTTTCGTGTATCTAGTACCTTTAATCATTCAAATTTTGCTGGCTGGAAATTTACATTAGCATGATGAACAAATAAAAATATAACATTATTAACTCTTACTAGAGAAGGGCGTTCAAGGTCCAAGAATTCAGAGAACGCTAAAGAGTAGCTTGATCCATTAGTTCATCAAACTGCATAAAATGAATTTCTAGCATCCAAAAAAATATGCATAAAATTAATCAATGAGGTAACGCCACCCAAAACTAGTAGACTTTGAACAAACACACTAGAAATTCATATATGGTTTATCAACAGTGACTGCATCAGCTCGTTCAGAAACATCAAAACATCAACAAAATAGATAAAGAAGACTTTGTCTGACTGTGATCTAAAAGGAAGCAAAACAAAAACCGTCTTCTTTATAAGCAACTATTTAGTGATAACTTAGTGTTATGGTATATTACATACGAATAACTTGTTCAATACTTTCTTATGAATATTGAATTAAAACACTTCCTTATATTTATATGTTCAAATTCATTCTTACAATTAGAGTACTCTAACAGATAGCTAAGCTAACAAATGTATGCAGTAGTTGAGACTTGTTTAATCAGTTTGGCATTTCGGGTAAAGTATCAAAATATCGATTCTTTAAAATCTATATTAAGCTCTTTAAGAATAACAATTGAAAACTATGTCAGTAATAAGAATCACAAGTGATGTGGCCTTAGGCCAAATTTGTTGTAGTATTCTTGTTTCTTAGTTATATAGTTGAATTATCTATGGCTAATTTGTAGATCCAGATTGTAGGTTGCAGTAGTTTCAGATTACCAATTGCATACTATAGATTGCAGATTTTTTTAGTTCAGGCAGCACTGTATGATAGCAAATTGCAGTAGCTATATAAGAGTTATTAGTAATAGCTATATAAGGGTAATTGATTTGCAACAACTACATTTAAAATGATATTAAAAATCAAAACAAACCATGTACAAAAAATCAAACATTAGATAGAAATCAAGCACCAAACCAAGCACCAAAATAAAGACTCATCAAAGCTAAGACATTGGGGATTCTTCCCCTCACCTGGCAGAACACCACATGGCAATCTCAAGGTAGAAAAGAGGGAGTTACAGCCACTTATCAAAAATTTGGAGCGGCTAGGAGAGATGAAGCCAAAAGGAGGTACAGATTGTAAAGGCAGGGTTATGTGAATACGATGCCTACCTTGAATAAGTAGTTTTCAGGTGTGAGAGATAGTTTCTTTCCATTGATGAATACCATGTCAACAAACGGAAATGATTTTGAAAGTTGTGACACGTCACTGAAATATACAAGACACTTAGTACAACTTGTGACACCAAAAATAAAATAATAGAAAAAATAATGATATAACATTTCTGTACTAATTTATACCTTCCAGCACCAGAAAAGCATATATCTTTATAGTTTAGGTAAGGCCCTTCGATCTCTCTTAAGGAATGAAGTTCTTTCATGACATAAAATAATATTTTCAGCACTTCAATTCAGAAAAATAAATAAATTGTCTTTACTACAAAGTTCAACAATGCATCCACCACCCATTGGTAGTACATTGTTAGGAGTCCATAACTCCACTTTTTACATTTACTTGAAGTAACAAATCAAATAAGAATAATGAGGAACATTCAAGCATATATTTGAAGAAGGTTTTCAAAAGTTATTTCTAGTGAGCTAATTCGAAGAAAAAGTTGCATGTTACGGGGAAAAGCAACTACAATAACTAGTTACAAACATAAATTAAGATTCAGTGCCTTCCCAGCGACATGTATCCCCTTTAGCTCAGTATTGTAATATGAATTGTTCCCATCCGAGACTAGAGTAAATGCATAAGAATTATAACACCTAAATTCCCGTCTTTAAGACAATTATATAAAACACATACCTGCGTAGAGGATCAAAATAGGTAAAAACCATCTTAGAAAGAGGGTTTATTCCTCCAAGAACCATTGCACCACCACCGAAATCCATTCCTCCATAACACAAGGAGAAGGAATCACTAATCATATGTTTCTCAACAAGTTGATCCGCTATACTTAGATCCCCTCGACCTAAGCCCATTATACCATCAATGTGTTGGCTGTAAAGATCATAAGTTTCCAGATTTTCACATCCAAAAACAGCTCGCTGGGGTGCCAACTCACTTTGCTTCCCAAAGGACACAATGTCCTCTCCAAGCACTCAACTACTAGAGCTCATCTCAGCATATTTCCTTTCATAAATACATTTCTCTCTCTCATTGTTGCAAGTACAAATTGTAAAATCAACATTGCACTTCACAGGTTGATGGGTACTTGGCATTTTTGGCTGAAACTTAGGATCCTAATTCAAAGAACAACAATGAAAGAAGTGCCACTGATCAAAACAGGGAAATAATATCTGATCCAATCCATGGTAAATTAAGCATGTATCATCAAGATAGAGACAACATATTGGCTAAAAGGTCAAGATTTTCTAAACCAACTTAAGTCATTACTCTGCATATATAAATGCAAGTTGGTGTAAATATAATTACTAATTTCCCCTCCTCTTCCAGTTTCTTGTTTTATTGTCTTAAAGGCCAATTAAAACGATTATTGTGAACATGAATCAGGAAAGTTCATTGCTTCCACTGTTCTATGATGTAGATCTATCAACAGTGAGGAAACAAAAATACATATTTAATTTGGATAAAGCTAAAAACGAGCTAGACTCCCAAAAATAAACTGATGAAGCTAAAATACGAGCTAGACTCCCAAAAATCGTATCAACAACACAAGAATATCAAACCCTAAAGCCAAAATTTAGACTTTCAAAGATAGAATTTCTTACCTATAAACCCTATTTCAACAAAATCTGCCTGAAATCGTGTTCTTCAGTGAGAAATTTGAGAGAAAAGCGTGATGGAGAGATTAATTAGCTTCAGGTCATCTTGCAAACAACCCCAAAGTAATCAATTCCTTCTAAACACAAACAAAAAATCAACCACTTCAGCTAACAAGAAGACTGTTTTAGTACTTAAGCTTCACGAAATAGGTATCAGAAAAGAGAATCGTACTTACTCTTGAAGAAATCGTTATCGGAGAAGACGACTTCAGCTATCAGTTCTTCGATGACTTCAACTCTTCAACTCTTCAGCTCAGTTCTTCGATGACTTCAACTCTTCAGCTTAGACGTTCTTCGAAGACTTCAACTCTTCAGCGTTTTTTTCTCACAAATCAGTATCAGAGAAGAGAATCGGTCCAGGCGCTAGTTATTCAGTGAAAGAGTGGAAAGTGAAGTGAAAGAGGAAAGTTAATGTTTTATGATTTATTAATGTTTTTTTTTTGCCAATAAAAATGGGAGGGAGAGTTAAAAATATTGGAGGGAATATAATATTTTAGTGAAAATTTTAAGGCCACACTTATAATGTGTTGTTTTTTCAATTATAAAAATTGGACACTTTAAAAGTGTGGCCATATATGTAAATAGGTGTTGCCAATTATATCATAATGTAACAACACTTATAAAGTGTAGCTTATGCCATTAAAGAGTACACCTTTGAAGTGTTGCCAATATTATCGTAGCTAAAAGTTAAAAACTTTGGCTACGCTTTAAAAGCGTTCCCAAAACTACTTTAAGCAACACTTTACAAACGTAGTCCAGAATTAGTGTGGCTGTAGACCTAAAATGGTGTAGTGGAACAATAATGTCCTCCAAATGTTGCTCCCGTTATGTGTTTTATGCTTATTTAGATTTCGATGTTTCTTGTCTTTTATGACTTGATAGACTTGGTATGATATACTTTGATGTTGCCTTTGGTTTGGATGGGTTGCATTAGGGTTATCTTATTTATTGGTAGAACCCAACTTAGTGATGATAAGTTGTAGGGTATGTGGATAGATTTGGTGAATAGGGTGTTTAGGTAATGCCTAAATGTGTTGAGTGAGTAGACTCCTCTAAGAAGGGTAGAAGTGTAATTCAGCATGGTTTAGAATCATCTTGTGCGATAGATGTGAAAGGTTAGTTTTGACTTGCTCCGACCTTAGAATTTCAAGAAAGAATGCTTAGGAGAGTCTGTATAGGCTTACTCCCAAGGGGGAGATAGCGTGCTTAGATAGAAAGGTCGTTGAGTGTTCTAGATGTTCATGATTTGGGTTAGCTTAAAACTTTCACCTTGAGAGGTGTTGTGAGTTTGGGAAGTTTAGTCCCGGTTTAGTAGGCTCATAAGTGATCTTGAGTGGAGTTAGTAAGGTTGCTTGTGAACTAGAGTTGCTTAATGAGTGGTACCGGTTTATCCGGTTTTCCCTAGCTCTTGGATATAGAAGGGTGTTGGAGATCCGACATTCATAAATTCCTTAAGGAGAGTGGAGATTTAATGAGAATTTTATCTAATTTAGAAATATCAGTAGGGATCTTAGACTGGCAAGTTAGGAAATAGAAGAGCAAAAAGTTGCTTCCATGAAAGTGTTAAGGAGAGGCCTTTTAGTGAGGGATTTTAGGTGAGGGTGCTACTTGGGAGGTCGAGGGCCAATAAGAAGTCCTGATATCCTCATCCTTTTTCCTTGTATTCCTCCTTTAGCATTAAGATGGTGAGTTTCTCATGATTTGTTCTTTGTGTGAAGTCATGTGTGTTATAGATGTTTCCATGATTTCCTTATGGTATGCATGTTCATGAAAACTTGTTCTTTGAAAGAAAATGAAATTGCATGATTAATTCTCCTCATGATGAAGTGCATTGAGTAGAATTTCCTATAGACTTCATGGGACAAATTGATGAACATGTCCTAACTTGGAGTTGAGAGATTCCTCATTGGATGTATGTTATGAGTACAGATTGCATATAGGCTCCATGAGATGACTTGTTAAACATGCTTTAGTTGTGCTTTTGAAAATATGTTGCATAAGGCCTCCACAAAGTTGTGTTGAGCATGATTTTAGTTGGAGAAGGTAGTTCCTCCTACTGATATGAGAAATGTTGAGTTTTCGTGCTTAATGAGTTGTTAGATGTAGTTCCTACTTCCTTGTGATGCATTGTTTATGTTTAAGTTGGAGTTGATGTTTCCTCTTTAGAATTGTGCATTATTTTAATGTCGCATGCATGATGGGCTGCTAGTCTTGAGTTTTCATTTCCGTAAGGGTGTCTAGATCGTCATTCGAGGAAAAATGTCCCCAAGAGAGAGATATTGTAACACCATGTATTCTAGTAGACCATCTAGGGCTAAGTTTGAGGGCTACAAGTCAAGACTATAGGGCTTGAGCCAAGGCAAAGGGGCAAGGTCCAAGGCAAAAGCCAAGGCTGCCCCATGCTTGCCATGGTACTGCCCATGACCACAAGAGCCTTCACAGCTCGTGGTGGCCACCACGTCTCGTTGTGCCACTCGTGGCGGTGAGGCAGTGAGCCCCTCAAGGCTGCCCAAGCTGGACTCTACCACAAGAGCCACTTCACGGATCATGAAGGACTAGATGGCTCATGGGAGTGGCCGTGGATATGCCTTCAACTTAAGGGGTCCAAGACCTTCTGGCTTAGCCACTGGGGACCACGTGAACCATGACGGGCAGTGGAACCCTTGATGGTTTGTGAAGGTGGTCTTGGTGCGTGGCACCAGGCTACCTAATTAAGGATAAAGTGGGAAAGTCCAAATTTAGTTAGTATTAAGTGAGGTCATTTTGTATAGTCTTAATACACCTATATAAGCTATTTTAACCCTTCAAACTCCTTAGTTAAGTCATTTATTCCCAAAACCCAAATCAAAACTCCAAGTTCATCCTCTCAAATAATTCTCTCTGTAGAAGAAGAAGAAGAAGAAGAAGAAGAAGAAGAAGAAGAAGAAGAAGAAGAAGAAGAAGAAGAAGAAGAAGAAGAAGTAGAAGGAGAAGGAGAAAGAGAAGGAGAAGGAGAAGGAGAAGGAGAAGGAGAAGGAGAAGGAGAAGGAGAAGGATAAGGAGAAGGAGAAGGAGAAGGAGAAGGAGAAGGAGCAGGAGAATGAGGGGAGGTGGAGCAGGAGGTCAAGCTAGGTCAAGTATCCATTGTTTCAAGCTTGTTAGGCTTTGTAATAAAGGTATGATGGATTATTCATTACGGATTCCTTTCATCCATGAAGGCCCCATGTTTTCCCCGATTGTGAAGATGAACCCCCAATTCTAGTTAGGGTTTCTTCGTATATTGTGGGTATTGTTTTATGTTGATCCAATTGAGTGGATTATGGTTGTTTATGATTGAATTAGTAGTATATCATGTTTTTAAAATTAAATTACATGTTTACATGACTAACCCATGTCTAGAGAGATGAAATTGAAGTAAATTGGTTTTATGCCATGAAAGGGGAAATTGAGAATTTAGATGTAATCTTCTAGAATGGATGAAATATATTGTAGACCTTTTGATATTTAAGCATATAGACATGAACTGAATGTGATTAGCGTATGTATGATGAATCATGATTAATAGTGCTTGAGATTGGGGGAAATATGATGAAGTATGAATAGGTTTCTTAAGATGGAAGCTTATAGACATTAATTATCTAAGATCAAGTATGTATGATGAATTATGACTGGTAGGGCTTTGAGAGTAAGGCTAATATGACTGAACTAGAAATGCCAAGGCTTTGAGAATGAAGTTATTATGTATGTTGGTTTGTATATGGTACTATTATAGAAGGACCTTACCCACCTAATCTAACTCATGAATGTTTGAATGCCTCAAGTGATAGAATCACATAAGTAAGGATGATATCCATGTCTAGTGCTTGAAGCCTAAGTGTGATGATTTAAAGTAAGTTTTGAACCTCAAGGAGGTGAAGTATGAGATTATGCTTGTAGAAATTGGACTACTTGAATTATGTTAATATCCATGTCTAATGTAGTGGATTCTAGATGTGTTGATTCAATATGAGGTTTAATCCTTGAAAGGGCAAGATATAAGATTATGCAAGTTTTATGAAGATTATGTACATGCTTTAAGAACACTTTGAGAGTAAAGTGAATATGATTATGATCTAGTTGTTGTGTAGTGAAAAGGTTATTCTCATATACACACTTATGTATGATTATGATATGATGTGAAAGGTTTTCTCACAATATGATGATTCTAAGGTTGAAAGGCTTTCTCACCTATTGAATCTAAAATCTATATGTAAACATGGACGGTGAAAGGTTATTCTCACGAATGATCTAATGAGCTATAGTATGAGTTATATTGGATTGAGTGTCAAAACAGTCTTCCATAAATATGAATTTTAGTCAAGACTTAATATGAACTCAAATGGGAATTATGCTTAGCACCGAGTGGATATTGAATATGAGATGGAATATTTTACGCTAGTTGAGTTTGGCTTCCCAATGAAATATTTTACACTAGTTGAGTTTGACTTACCAAATGGGTTCGTTCTACAATATTTGAGTCCAGGTTCCCAAAGTATGTATCTCATGAGATGGAAACCTTCTACCTTAGTTGAGTCTGGCTTTCGAGTAGCAATCTCTATATCCCATACACTATGTGCCCCTGTAGGTTACTTAGCGATTGGATCCACCTAAGCTAAGAGTATGGTTCTACCTTAGGCAAGTAGGACAACCCCTTTTCGGTGTGGGGTAGACACCAGATTCCATGTTAATCTCACATGGTCTATCTCGGTTAAGGCTAAATTCCCATAACAAGAATATGACTTATGAACTATGGTTACTCAAGGAGCTTTACTTTGTATGGGTGAGATTATGGGATCTCATTCATCGATTGCACAAGTATGCTTCGAGGGTGATTAGGGTATGTTCCTCTCATGTTATGATAATCTATATGTTGAATATGCATATTTCTCATGCTTATGATGTATACTTAGTTTGGATTGTAGCTTGGAAGGCCCTTCCAATACATATGTGACTAAAGGTGAATGTTCCCTTGTCTACAAGAAGTAAGCTAAGGATGAGATCAAGTAATGATAGGTATGAATGAGAACCTAAAGTGACTTGCTTAGCATGGGTGGGATTACGGGATCTTATCCATTCCTTGCACAACATGGGTGGGATTATGGGATCTTATCCATGCCTTGCACTAGCTTGCCTTGAGGTGGCTTATGAAGTGTTTCTCTTATGTTCTGTTAAACTAGATGCATTAATTATGCTTATGAATGTGTTGTTATCTCTTATGATTATAGCCTATGTCTTATTATGATGTCTCTTATGCTCTTGACTTATGTTATTGTCTCTTATGATTACGGTATATGTCTTATATTGACTAATGTCTCTTATATGCTTATATTGATGATTTATGCTAGCCATCATATTTAGTACAGTGTTATACTAACACATATTTTTGCCTACATTCTTTTCAAATGTAGGGTTTGGCTATATTGACTTCCATTCTCGTGGCTATATTCATAGTAGATCAATAAGAGAAGTTTTGGTGAGTTCTCATGTCACGATCCAAGAGCACCCCCAATTCATAGCATGCGTAATCAACCTCTCGGAGGTCTTATACAAGCCCTTAGCATTCATCACATTAGATATGTAAAATAGTGCGGAATCAAAAACTCTTTAAAACAAAATCCATAAGACTCAAAGGTAACTTTTAAAAACATCTTTCAAAGGTACACAAGCAGAATACTAAGTCTCTTAGCCATCTTAGACATAAACCTGAAAACATACTAGGGACACGGCCCTTTATAATCAAAATAAGTCTATTAAGTCTATTACAAGAACCTTATCATAAAACTAGAATAGAAAAGTCTTGTCCTCGACATATGAGGACATACCACAAGATCTTAGAAGAACTTCAAATCCTAAGCTTACTATAGAACCCGCTCACTTGCCGGAACCTACACTTGTAGAAAATAGAGAAAATATGGAATTAGCACAATTAAGTATTAAGTATGATGACTATGCAAAAACATGCTAAAACGAACATTTATTTGAAATAAATGCTTTCATGCCATATTTGATAAAACCTTCATAACACAAGTATAAGAGACACATTTCAAGTTATCATCCACATATAAGACAATACCCACATAATAGAAATACTCAACTAGTACCAATGTACAACACATAAACATCATAATCAAGTAGGTCCTATCATCATCTTGAAACCTCTATCTCAAGTCACCCTAAGCCACAATTAAGTGAGACATGAACTGACCACCCATACAACCTCTTCATATATACCTAAGTGTTCCTAAGGGTTACCATAAATAAGGAATTTATCATTACAATATAAGATGCTAAGTCAACATTCTTTATTACACCATTTTAGGAGACATTCATGCAATTAGGGGATTCTCACGTAATAGTCATTTACACTTAGGGAACTCACTTTAGCATCTTCTAGGCCTACTAGTGCCATGTATAGATAGCATCCCATACTACCACCTACACTTTGTAGAACCTATCCAATAACTAGAGTGCACATCCCACTTGATGGGAAATAGGTATTAACCGACATAGACCATACTAGCTAGGCATGGAATCCGGAGTCTACCCTACTCCATGGAAGGTGTTCTGCTTGCCAAGGGTAGAAATAATAAGCAACCCATGTAGGCACATGGTTTAGGGAATATCCAAAGAAGTTCATAGTACCCTAGCCTCATACTCGGAGAGGGCTACCTTCTTAACCATATCCGCTCGATGCTTAGCCTTAGTTCCCATAGAGTAATTTCATTCACATGTATGTACTAGAGAGGGATCCATCACTAAGTCTAGCCGACCCATTGTACTTCTACCAAGAAGGGCACCATAAGGATCTACCCATCAAGGTTCAATAGGATAGCACATTGACTTTCTTAGAGAAGGTTTTCTACCGTTCCGGTCCACCAACTCTTAGTCTATCATTTCACACAAGAAGAAGCTCATCACCCTAAGGTCCACCACTTCAAGGTTTTTCATTCACTTAGGAGTCTAGACTTCTGAAAGGGCACCATGCTTAGGTCTACCGATTCAAGGCTTAGCCTAGAAGTCCTCTTTTATCATTCATAGGAAGGTCACCATGCTGAGGTCTACCGATCCTAGACATTCATTCATTCCATAAGCTTTCATGTAACAAGAAGGGACATCTAAGTCTACCAAGCATGCCACAACATTACCATATAGAGACTCTTCATAGTCTAACATCATCACATATATGAACATTAAAAAAGACCACACTTTCAATCATAATGCAATAACACTTTATACAAGATCACCTTATGTCCATAAGAATACCTTCACATAGTACAATAACACTTCATAACTTGATAACACTTTAATTCAATAGATAATGCCTTCAAGGCCATGTCCATAATACATTCCATAATTAAACACCTCCACCATAAGTGGATCAAACCAAACAAGAACAATTATATCAATAATATGAGATTAAGCCAACTTACCATCCTCCAACGCCATATTCAACAACACTCAAGTCCCTACCATTTGACTTACCACGAGAGAATTCATCCATGACTTGCACATAAGGCCATAACTCAAAATTCATCCATACATCAACAATTCATCATAGTTAGATATAGAAAATCATAATAGTCACATATACAATCCAATCCAAACACAATTTCATAAACTTTGGATTTCAAGAAAAAGACCCACTTAAGAAGCGAATTCTAGGGTTTTGTGAAAGACAAGGGTTCATAGAGTTTTTCATTTAAAAACCTTCAATCAAATATTAATAACATCATATTTAATCATTGAAACCATTTTCATGCAAGAACCCTTGAGAGAATTGAGAAACAAGCTTTTTCATAACTTTTTGGAAAACTTTAAAATTCATTTGAGATTGGCTCTAAAGTGAAATCTAGCTTTAGATAAAGAGCCACCATACCTTAATTGATGAAATCCCAAAAAAATTGGTGGAAGGAACCCTCAATTTGAAACCCTAGCTCTCCACCTTCTTCTTCCTTGAATTAGAGAGAAAGTCTTTGGGAGTTTTAATTTGAAGAATGAATTCAAAAATACCTTTTAAATGTTTTAATACTTTTAAAATACCTAAAATAAGTTAAAACAACCGTCCATGCATTTAGTTGGCCAAGGGTGGAATTTACCAAACCACCCTTGGCTAGGCAGATTTTTGGACAGCAATACAGTGCCAATCGACGGCCACCATCCACGGATCGTGGATGGATTGACGGCCCGTCCTAGCTGCTCGTCAAAAGGTTTAGAGAGGGTGTTGGGGAGGCTTTGGTGAGGAGATTAAGTCTCAACTCACGAAGCCAATCCACGCCCCGTCAATCCATTGACGGCTCATCAATGGGGCTCATGGATGGCTGCTGGTTTTGACAGCTTTTAGGTCAGCGTTTGGGTCATCTTCAAGGACCCTTAGGGTAGTCCTTGGGGATTCGTACCCGGGCGTTTTGACCCTAAACATGCTCATCTAGACACTAGGGTCACTTCCACTACTTTTTGACTCCAAACAACTCACAAAATCAAGGACAACACACTAGTACACACAAGACTAGTTTCCGGACGTCGTGAACGTCTCTTGACGTTTGACCTCCAACACAACCAACCTGACCTCTAACACCATTTTTAAGCATTTATACAAAATTACCAACTATATACCAAGTGCTCTTGTTTCACGAGTTCATTTTTAGGGTCGTTATATTATCCCCCACTTGTAAACATTCGTCCTCGAATGACACGTTAAAACCTTAAGGGTAATGACTCAAGACTAGCATCCCACAACAATCATACAATATCAATATAAAAGCACTCATAAAGGAGGAAACATCAACTCCACATAACAAGTCCTTACAACACAACTTCATTCAAATTTATGGAATTAGGAACCACACCTACAACTCAACATGCCTCAAACCTTTTCCATTTCTCATTTATTTGGAGGAACTTCCTTCTCCAAGGCACCTCATGCTCATAACAACATCAAAGAACACAATATGCAATTATCCCATTAAAACACAATCATGCCACATCAAGAATACACTTAAGCATGCTCAACTAGTCAACTCATGAAATATTTTAGCAACTCATCATATATGCATATAAACATGAGAGACATCATTATGAAAACTCATTTTCTCATTTAACAAGAATTCAACTTAAAACACGTATATCATAAGGAGACTATAGAAACTCAGTTTCACATAAGACTCCAAAACATGCAACATGCCACTAGAAACTCGATGTCTCAAGCTTAAATAGGAATAGAAGAAAGTGACGAGGATGTCAAAACTCACCACAACCTACTATTCAACATACCATCCCCCACTTAGGAGAAATCCATCTAGGCCATCATAAGCAACAAATAAAGATCTCATTACAAAACAAGGAACTATGACTTACCGGCACCCTCATTCGGATTTGCTTCCTTGTTAGCTTGGAGAGCATAGAAATGAGTCTTCTTTCGACCCTCAACATATGGACCACTATAAGAAGCTTGCATAGCATCTATCCCTTTATCCGCAAGAGTAGGACAATCTCTCACCTTATGATCATCATTTCCACAACCATAGCACCCATTAGTACCGGCTAGACATTTCCCAAAATGCTTCTTTCCACAAGTCGGACAAGTAGGCTTAACAAATTGAGAACTACCACCTCTCTCTTGGTTGACCTTAGGAGCACTTGAGAAATCTTGATTAGGAACCCTCTTCTTAAACCTAGGTTGTCCTTGCTCATCGGACCTACCCCTTTTTAAATCCTTCTTCACCCTCATAAGTTTGGACTCCTTAATAGATTGAGCATACACAACAAGCCTAGAGATATTCATGTCACCATGGAGCATTGCCGTACGGCACTCTTCCTTAACCAAGTCGGATACATCGGTAACAAACCTACTCATCTCCTCTCTAGGGTTAAACACCAAGGATGGAGCATATCTAGACAACAAGGTAAACTTCAAAGCATACTCCTCCACACTCATACTACCTTGCTTAAGGTTTATGAACTCCTCAATCTTACACTGTCTCTTCTCACGGGGAAAGTACTTTCCTAAGAATGCTTCCTTAAACTCCTCATATTCTACAGGACTCGCCTCAACCGATCTATTGGCTTTCCATTAGGTGAACCAAATTTGGGCCACCTCTTTCAATTGGTAGGAAGCCAACTCCGCCTTCTCCCTAGATGACACACCCATAACATCTATAATCTTGTAGATTTCATCCAAGAATCCTTGGGGATCTTCTCCCATTCTAGAGCCAAGAAAGATAGGAGGATTCAACCTCACAAAGTCTCTCAATCTTGAGGCCATGGTACTCTCATTAGCATTCACCCTAGGCCCCACATCTCAGTTAGCTTGAGTTGTCATGGCTTGAGCTAGAGTTAGAAAAGCCGCCCTAATCTCCTCATTAGTCATGGCCAGGGGAACCACCGGAACCTCATTCTCTTGTTCACCTTTAGAGACTTGGCCACCTTGAAGACCTTGATCATCTTGGGGAGGAACTCCCTCATTTCCAATCTCCTATTCCGCTATCCTCGGGTTAGCCCTCGTATTCATATCCTATAAAAACAAGGGAAGGATTAGGAAAAGGACACTTATAAACCAAACTATAAGGCACGACTTCACGAATAATTAAAAAAGTGTAACTTCTACCGTCCTATAGCCTCTCGCTCATAGATGTGTCGCGACTCACACCGAAAAACAAGACTCTACTAGACGTGGCTCTTGAGACTTTGAACCTAAGAACCATTTTCCAAAACCTTATGCTCTGATACCAATTTTGTCACGACCCAAGAGCACCCCCAAGTTGTAACATGCGTATTCGACCTCTCGGAAGTCTTATACAAGCCCTTAGCATTCATCACATTAGATATGTAAAATAGTGTGGAATTAAAAACTCTTTAAAACAAAATCCATAAGACTCCAAGGTCACTTTTAATAACATCATTCAAAAGTACACAAGCGGAATACTAAGTCTCTTACCCATCTTAGTCATAAACTTGAAAACATACTAGGGACACGGCCTTTTAAAATCAAAATAAGTCTATTAAGTCTATTACAAGAACCTTATCATAAAACTATAATAGAAAAGTCTTGTCCTCGACATATGAGGACATAACACAAGATCTTGGAAGAACTTCAAATCCCAAGCTTACTATAGAACCTGCTTACTTGTCGGAACCTACACTTGTAGAAAATAGAGAAAATATGGAATTAGCACAATTAAGTACTAAGTATGATGACTATGCAAAAACATGCTAAAACGGACATTTATTTGAAATAAATGCTTTCATGCCATATTTGATAAAAATCTTCATAACACAAGTATAAGAGACACATTTCAAGTCATCATCCACATATAAGACAATACCCACATACTAGACATACTCAACTAGTACCAATATACAATACATAAACATCATAGTCAAGTAGGTCCTTTCATCATCTTGAAACCTCTATCTCAAGTCACCCTAAGCCACACTTAAGTGAGACATGAACTAACAGTCCATACAACCTCTTCATATACACCTAAGTGTTCCTAAGGGTTACCATAGATAAGGAATTTGTCATTGCAATATAAGATACTAAGTCAACATTCTTTATTACACCATTTTAGGAGACATTCAAGCAATTAGGAGACTCTCACATAATAGTCATTTAGACTTAGGGAACTCACATTAGCATCTTCTAGGCCTACTCGTGCCATGTATAGATAGAATCCCATACTACCACCTACACTTTGTAGAACCTATCCAATAACTAGAGTGCACATCCAACATGATGGGAAATAGGCATTAACCGATATAGACCATACTAGCTAGGCATGGAATCTGGAGTCTACCCTACTCCGTGGAAGGTGTTCAACTTGTCAAGGGTAGAACTAATAAGCAACCCATGTAGGCACATGGTTTAGGGGATATCCAAAGAAGTTCATTATACTCTAACCTCATACTCGGAGAGGGCTACCTTCTTAACCATATCCGCTCGGGGCTTAGCCTTAGTTCCCATAGAGTAATTTCATTCACATGTATATACTAGAGAGGGCTCCATCACTAAGTCTAGTTGACGGCTGCCGACCCATAGTACTTCTACCAAGAAGGGCACCACAAGGATCTACCGATCAAGGTTCAATAGGATAGCTCATTGACTTTCTTAGAGAAGGTTTTCTACCGTTCCGGTCCACCAACTCTTAATCTATCATTTCACACAAGATAAATGTCATCACCCTAAGGTCCACCACCTCAAGGTTTTTCATTCACTTAGGAGTCTAGACTTATGAAAGGGCACCATGCTTAATCCTACCGATTCAAGGCTTAGCCTAGAAGTCCTTTTTTATCATTCATAGAAAAGGCACCATACTTAGGTCTACCGATCCTAAAAATTCATTCACTCCATAAGCTTTCATGTAGCAAGAAGGGACATCTAAGTCTACCAAGTAAGCTACTACATTACCATATAGAGACTCTTCATAGTCTAACATCATCACATATATGAACATTAAAAGAGATCACACTTTCAATAATAATGCAATAACACTTTCTACAAGTTCACCTTATTTCCATAAGAATACCTTCACATTTATACCTTCACATAGTACAATAACACTTCATAACTTGATAACACTTTAATTCAATAGATAATGCCTTCAAGGCCATGTCCATAATTCATTCCATAATTAAATACCTCCACCATAAGTGGATCATACCAAACTAGAACAATTATATCAATAATATTAGATTAAGCCAACTTACCATCCTCCAAATCCATATTCAACAACACTCAAGTCCCCACCATTTTACTTACCACGAGAGAATTCATCCAAAACTTGCCCATAAGGCCACAATCTCAATTCATCCATACATCAACAATTAATCATAGATAGATATAAAAAATCATAAGAGTCACATATACAATCCAATCCAAACACAATTTCATAAACTTTGGATTTTAAGCAAAAGATCCACTTCATAAGCAAAGTCTAGGGTTTTGTGAAAGACAAGGGTTCATAGAGTTTTTCATTCAAAAACCTTCAACCAAACATTAATAACATCATATTTAATCATTGAAACCTTTTTCATGCAAGAACCCTTGAGAGAATTGAGAAACAAGCTTTTTCATAACTTTATGGAAAACTTTAAAATTCATTTAAGATTGGCTCTAAAGCGAAAACTAGCTTTAGATAAAGAGCCACCATACCTTAATTGATGAAATCCCAACAACATTTGGTGGAAGGAACCCTCAATTTGAAACCCTAGCTCTCCACCTTCTTCTTCCTTGAACTAGAGAGAACTTTAGAGATATAAATTCTTTGGGACTTTTAATTTGAAGAATGAATTCAAAAATACCTTTTAAATACCTAAAATAAGTTAAAACAACCGGCCATGCATTTAATTGGCCAAGAGTGGAATTTACCAAACCACCCTTGGCTAGGCAGATTTTTGGACAGCAACACAGTGCCAATTGACGGCCACCATCCACGGACCGTGGATGGATTGACGGCCCGTCCTGGCTGCTCGTCAAAAGGTTCAGAGAGGGTGTTGACGAGGCTTTGGTGAGGAGACTAAGTCTCAATTTACGAAGCCAATCCACGCCCCGTCACTCCATTGACGGCCCGTCAATAGGGCTCGTGGATGGCTGTTGGTTTTGACAGCTTTTAGGTCAGCGTTTGGGTCATCTTCAAGGACCCTTAGGGTGTTCCTTGGGGAGTCGTACCCGGGTGTTTTGACCCTAAACATGCTCATCTAGACACTAGGGTCACTTCCACTGCTTTTTGACTCCAAACAACTCATCAAATAAAGGACAACACACTAGTACACACAAGACTAGTTTTCGGACGTCGTGGACGTCTCTTGACGTTTGACCTCCAACACAACCAAACTGACCTCTAACACCATTTTTAAGCATTTATACAAGATTACCAACTATATACAAACACACGAGGCTCTAGTTTCACGAGTTCATTTTTAGGGTCGTTACACATCATAGCATCGAGGATTTGATCACCCTTTCCTTTTATGTCTTTCTTTTATGTTTAAACTTTTGTATGGGCTGTGTCCCGAACTATTTTCAAGTATTTGATGGATTGAGACAAGTGTAATAGACTTTCGCTTCGTTTTATGAAACTTTGATTTATTGAAAAATGTCTTAATTTTCCGTAATTTTCTATTATCCTATGTTGTTATATGCTAAGTTGCTTACATGGGGTCCTTCGAGGTTCTATGTGCCATGTTACATGTAGGGGGTACCCCTAGGTCCTGACAATCCCAATCACTCTTGATGTAATAGATAGCTTTGAGACTATGTAGACTTCCGCTTCATTTTTTACAAACTCATTATGATATAAACTGTCATTTAAAATCTCTTTATTTTTTTATTATCTTGTATGGTGTGTAGTAAGTAGATTTTTTAGGCTTCTCGGGGTCCTTTACACCATGTTACACCTAGGGTATACTTTGGGTCGAGATAATAGGCAAGTTAACCTAGTTTGTTCGGTTCAAGTTCTCTGAAGCAAAATAGGTTCTACGCTCTTCAGACTAGATAGGTTCACGAGGGTTTCCCGAATGTGATGATTGGTGAGTTATGGTCATTTAGTTTTTAGTTAAGCATTGTGAGATATTTTGTGTTTCATTGGCTATGGAAAGACTCCATGAATTGTTATTGTGTTTGGGGTTGATACGTCCAAACTTACACTTCAATTAAGAAGTATAAATGGTCAAAGTCAATTAACAGAACTCAATGTGAGTTGAGGTCGATCCCACAGAGAATTTCTTTACATAAATGATTTCACTATCACGTTTACCCAAATGTTGTTATTATTTTCTAAATAAAACTATTACGGAATGTAAATTGGGTTTAGCTGTAAAGTTCAAGTAACTAATATTGATAAGCAAGATTTGGATTAACAATTAACAAAATATTAATTCTAAAGAAGTTTCGATAAATAAAGAAAACCAAGGTTGTGTTTCATATGACATTACATCTATTGTTCATCTATAACTGAACTTCAGGTATTTTAGTCTTTTCAATTTACAGGCGAGTTGACTGTATCTAACACTTCTCAGTCTAGTTAGATAATTTTCACCCAATTCCTCTTGGTCTTTGAGTGTTTAACAAATTCTACCCTCGCATACAACGATGTTAAAGTTCTCTTCTCTCGAACCCGACCTTTAACACCATTTTATCATATTAACTTTGCTTTTTCCCAACTATCTCTTTTGTCTCGAACAATCTATAGATGCAGGCTTACTCTAATGAGTGCACTCATTAGAACAAATGAATAATGAAAGTCGAGTTAAATATTGCAAATATAATTCACCTTTTACTCATTTTACGAATTCACAATTAGATTTCTGTCATAGTCTCCACAACACCAGTTGTCGTATTTAGCCACTCATGCTTTTCACGAAATGAACATAGATTAGTATTGGGGGGGTAATATGATGTAGTATGAATAGGTTTCTTAAGATGAAATCTTATAGCCATGAATTGGCTAAGATCAAGTATGTATAATGAATTATGACTAGTAGGGCTTTGAGAGTAAGGCTAATATGAATGAACTAGGAATGTTAAGGCTTTGAGAGTGAAGTTATTATGTATGTTGGTTTGTATATGGTACTATTATGGAAGAACCTTACCCACCTAATCTACCTCATGAATGTTTAAATGCTTGAAGTGATTGAATTGCATGAGTTGGGATGATATCCATGTCTAGTGCTTCAACCCTAATTGTGATGATTGAAAGTAAGTTTTGAACCTCAAGGAAGTGAAGTATAAGATTATGCTTGTAGTAATAGGACTACTTGAATTATGTTAATATCCATATCTAATGTAGTGAATTCTAGATGTGTTGATTTAATATGAGCTTTGACCCTTGAAAGGGCAAGATATAATATTATGCATGTTTTATGAAGATTATGTACATGCTTTAAGAACTCTTTGAGAGTAAAGTGAATATGATTATGATCTAGTTGTTGTGTTATTAAAAGGTTATTCTCATATACACACATATATATGATTATGATATAACGTGAAAGGTTTTATCACAATATGATGATTCTAAGGTTGAAAGGCTTTCTCACCTATTGAATCTATATGTAGATATGGACGGTGAAAGGTTATTCTCACGCATGATATAATGAGCTATAGTATAAGTTATGTTGGATTGAGTGTCAAGACATTCTTCCATAAATATGAATTTAAGTCAAGATTTAGTATGAACTCAAATGGGGAAATATGCGTAGCACCTAGTGGATATTGAATATGAACTGGAAGCGTTTACGCTAGTTGAGTCCGGCTTTCCAAATGTGTTCCTTCTACGATAGTTGAGTCCTGGTTCCCAAAGTATGTATCTCATGAGATGGAAACCTTCTACCTTAGTTCAGTATGGGTTTCTAGTAGTATTCTCCATATCCCATTAACTACGAGCCCCCGTAGGTTACTTAGCTATTGGATCCACCTAAATTAAGAGTATGGTTCTACCTTAGGCTAGTAGGACAACCCCTTTTCGATGTTGGGTAGACACTGGATTCTATGTTAATCTCACATGGTCTATGTCGGTTAAGGCTAAATTCGCCCAACAAGAATATGAATTATGAACTATGGTCACTCAAGAAGCTTTACGAAGTATGGGTTAGATTATGGGATCTCATTCATGCATTGCACAACTATGATTCAAGGGTTATTATGGTATGTTCCTCTCATGTTATGATAATCTATATGTTGAATATGCCTATGGCTTATGATTATGATGTATGCTTAGTTTGGATTGTAGCTTGAAAGGCCCTTCCAATACATATGTGACTAAAGGTGAATGTTCCCTTGTCTATGAGAAGTAAGCTAAGGATAAGATTAAGTGATGATAGGTATGAATGAGAACCTAAAGTGACTTGCTTAGAATGGGTGGGATTATGGAATCTTATCCATGCCTTGCACAAGCTTGCCTTAAGGTGGCTTTTGAATTGTTTCTCTTATGTTATGTTAAACTAGATGCATTATGCTTATGACTATGTTGTTATCTCTTATGCTTATAGCCTATGTCTTATTATGATGTCTCTTCTACTCTTGACTTATGTTATTGTCTCTTATGATTACGGTATATGTCTTATATTGACTAATGTCTCTTATATGCTTATGTTGATGATTTATGCTAGCCATCATATTTAGTACATTATTGTACTAACACATACTTTTACCTAAATTCTTATCAAATGTATGGTTCGGTGATATTGACTTCCATCCTCGTGGCTAGGTTCATTGTAGATCAAGAAGAAAAGTTTTGGTGAGTCCTCATAGCATCGAGGACTTGATCACCCTTTCATTTTATGCCTTTCTTTTACATTTAGACTTTTGTATGGGCTTTGTCCCTAACTCTTTTCAAGTATTAGATGGTATGAGACAATTGTAATAGACTTCCGCTTCATTTTATGAAATTTTGATTGTATTGAAAAATGTTTTAAATTTCCGTAATTTTCTATTATCTTATGTTGTGATATGCTAAGTGGCTTACATGGGGTCCTTCAGGGTTCTATGTGCCATTACATCTAGGGGGTACCCCTGGGTTGTGACAATCCCAATCACTCTTGATGTAATAGATAACTTTGAGACTATGTAGACTTCCACTTCATTTTTGACAATTCTTTAACCATCATTTTTGACACACCTGAAACAGACTTACTCATCCTTGCCCTAGGATCGGCAACCATTGTTGGAGCATATTTAGAGAATTGTGTGAACTTCAAACCATATTCCCTCATACTCATACTTCCTTGTCGAAAGTTGATAAACTCAAGCACCTCTACCTCCCTTATCTGAAGGGGAAAGAACCTATCAAGGAAAGCGGCCCTAAGCTTCTCCAAATCAAGAGGACCCGCATCTTCCAGTCTCCCTTCTTTCCATTGGTTGTGCCATATTTGAGTCACACCCTTAAGTTGATAAGCGTCCAACTCCGCCTTTTCCACCGACGTCAATCCCATGATCATCAAGACCTTATAAACCTCACAATGAACTTTTGAGGATATTCATCAACCTTAGAACCATAAAACTCCAGAGGATCCATCCTAGTGAAGTCCCTCACTGTAGATGTCGTCATACCAACATTTTGGTTCACAGGAACTGCAACATCCCTATTGGCTTGGGCCATCACTGTTTGAACCAACACTTAGAAAGTAACCCTAAACTCCGCATTAGTCCTTTTCTTGGCCAAATGATCGATCAAAACTTGAGGAGCTTGGGGAGGAGCTTCTTGTTCTGCATTCTCCCTCACATTTCTTCTAGCATAAGCTCTTCGAGTAGCTCTTTCCTATAGAGCATCAGATACGAATTAGGAGAGAGACCTTATAGAGTTAAAAGTTATCGCACAACTTTAGAGTAATGAAACAAGTGGAGTTTCCTAAACATCTTGTAGCCTCTCATTAATAAATGTGGTGCGCTTCACACTCATGAACAAGACTCTACTCGATGTGGCTTATGAGACATCATATGACCATTCTAAACCTTGTGCTCTGATTACCAAGTTTGTCACGACCCAGGGTAAACCCTAGATGTAACATGGCGTATAGGTTCCCGAGAGACCCCATACAGGACACTTAGCATTCGTAACATAAGAAATAGAAAAAAAGAGGTAAAGATAACATTTCAAGTCCAAGTTTTATAAAAGTAAAGTGGAAGTCTAAAGCACTTGTCTCATTAGCCATTTAGTACAATAAAATGAAATTGGACCTAGCCCATACATCATGTCCAAAACTGGAAATATGAAAGAAAACTAAGAACAATGAAAATCCATCCTCGAAACATTAGGACTCACCAAAGCTTGGGAATTTCGTAATCAACCACTAGCCATGATATTGAGAAACTTGACTGTCGGACCCTATATTTGGGGAAATGTAAGCAAGAGTATGCGTTAGTACAAAACAATGTACCACGTATGATAGCTATTCATAGAACATTTAAATCATGCTAAAAGAGGACATTTCATGACATGCAATTGACCAAGCTAAAACATGATATAAAAGGGTTAGAAAACATAAGTCATAAAACATGGTCAATGCAAGCTAATATCTTTAAAGCCTTTGAACACATATGAGATACTTCTTAAAGTAACCTTGGTTCACTATTATTGTGGAAAGTAGCCTTAACCGACATAGAGACCATGTGAGCTATAACATGCTCCCCCGGTGTCTCCCACACTGAAAAGGGTTGTCCTACTTACTAAGGTAAGGACCATGAACTTCTAACTTAGGTGTATCTACTAGCTAATGTCTATCTAGACAATCATCCTTTGGGGGCACATAAGTAAGGGATAAGGAGATTGTTTCTAGAAACTCGGCCTCTACTAATAGTAGAGCTTCCATCTCAATATCCTCTTGGTGCTAAGCATAAATCCCGCTCAATAATCATTTATTACTAGTTCTTATTATCCATGGAAGGGTACATCGTCTTTCCAATCCAAGATAAGTCATTATCCATGGAAAAGTATCATTCAATGACCAATCCAAGCTAGATTTCATTAGGATAGCTCTTAATCTTTGATTAAATTAGGTGAGAAGACCTTTCAACCTTAGAATCTTTATTATGTGAGAAAACATTTCACAATAATGCTTCTATGTGTCTATGAGAAGATCAATTCAACAACACAACCACCATATCATCATTGATATTTTACTCTCAAAGCATCCTTAAAACATTTGCATAGATTTCAAACAACATGCATAACTCCATAATTTACCTTTCAAGGTTCAAAACCCACTTTAAATTATCAACATTTAGAAAACATTGGTTAGATATGGATTTCATCAGAAATTCATGTAATTCTATCAATACATGCTTGATTTCATAAAACTCTTCCTTCATAATCAAAATCCCACATCATATGATAATTACTTGGAAAACATGGGGATTACATGGGTTCATAGGGGAATCATCATAAAATAATAGTATTTCCTCAATTCATGCATAAGAGATCATAATTCAATCATTTAAATCAATAATTAAGAGAACCCATGATAATTGAAGAAAAACCTAACTTAATTAGGGATTTCTAACTTTGGAAATAGGAGAATTTGGGAACTCCGCGAATGGAAAGAATCCATGGATGAAAACTATCATACCTCAAAGCCAATTTCTTATCTTCAATGGAGGAATGGAGACTTGACTTGAAACCCTAGGTTGAATCCTTCTTCTTCAAGCTTTCTAGAGAGAGAAATATTTTGGAGAGGAGACTTGTTCTTGTTTTAGAAATTTGAGAGAATGATTTCTATTGAGGAAATTTGGGTGTTAAAATACTTATATAGGGGTCTTAGTGAAGGGTAAAACGACATAGTATTAGACTAGATTAATTAGGAAAAGACCCAACAGCCCCTAAAAATAATTGTCGACTTATCATTGATGCCCCTGACCGACGGACCGTGGACTGACCGATGGTCCATCTTGCATGACCATCGTTCATGGTTAGAAACTAGATTTGGGGGTCTTGACCTACGGACCCTCGACCACGGACTGTGGACTGACCGTTGGTCCGTTGATCAGGCCATAGGTCTGGGCTTTAGTCCAAAGCTGGGGGTGACCAACCACAGACTACGCCTACAGTCCATGGTCCCATCCATGGGTCGTGGGTACCCTCCATCAGCTGGCACCTACAACTCCTGAAAAGTGTTGTCTTGCCATTCTCGAATTCGGGGTGTTATAGAAGCCAAATCAAGAAGCGGATGGGTCCGATTTCCCCAAACCAGCTGGATCAGTACGAGTAACACTCTCAATAATTTGCTACCTCAACTCCTCATCAAGAATAGACTGTTGTTGGGTTGTCGCAAGTTGTTGCTTCTCCCTTTTTGTCACTCCCCGAGCTACCCCCGAGACGCGGACACGGGACCTAGGACCACAAGTGATCCCAAGCTAACCCTGCTGGCATGATCATGAGCATACTAAAGATAATAAACTGATGCGGAAGCTAAATCATAAATAAATCTGAAAAGATGGGGAATACCTATATACTATAACTGAATATATCAAATCTGAGAGTTTAATACAAAAGAAATATCAAACTCAAAACACTAAGCTGAATCTAACTATGTCTGAAATAAGCC